>OOFE01020502.1:0-32617 GCA_900323365.1 Monocentris japonica | reverse complement strand
TATGACGAGGCCCACGACCACCTCTCAGAAGGGGTGCTTGTCCCCTGCCATTCCTTTGACCACCACGTCTTCCTCGTCTTCCTCCTCCCACTGCTTGACCTCTATTGTGACCTGGATCACCTGCCGGCTCCATGTTATCGCTATGTTGTTGTAGGTGGATACCACTCATTTTACTGTATACTCGTACCACAATGTGAAATCAATCATCAGTAACGAGTTGGCAGTATTAGAAAAGCAATTGCAAGGGCCTGCATACATGCAGTAATGTCAAATCTGAAAACATGGTCTGGAAAAGTGGTACATGGGACTATAGAAACAGTGTCTGATAAAGAATGATGATGAAATATTACATCTATTGATAATGTAGTCCAATTGGTTCATGTTCCATGGTAATTGGTGCCAATGGATCTCGTTATCCTGAAACTTTCATGATCTAAACATGGAATATTGTTTGTCAGTTTCCATAAAACTATGCATTAAGAGTAATGCAACAGTTACTTATCATTTTGAGCAGTTGTATCAACTGATAGTTAGATCATTGTAATGAAGTGAACAGACAGTCATCTCAGATGTAATGTGTGAATTGCATTTTGAAATGGTAATATTTTGATGTTAACCATTTTGAACAGGTGATTTTAGTTCAATGAACAAATGATCTTAGGTTTATGTGTATTGTATCTAAGCAATTGGAAAAAGTGTTTTGAAAAATGTGCATTTTGATCATCGGTTGTGAGTTTTGTGTCTAGAGTTTTGAAAAATGACATCAAGGTTCTGAAATTAGTGCCAAAGTGATTGTAAAAAACTGCAACAACAAAAGTTCAGCACTTCAAACATCATTAAATGATTATTAAAACAGAGGGCTTGCATCTTTAAAAGCATGCAAAAAATTGTTCAAAAAATAGCTCACGTTATAAGATTCACACATACTCTCCAACTGTATGCCTTCTCCAGTGCTGTGCGTGGCAGTTTGATTTTCCCTTTTCTTCTGAAACCCAATGTACCTTCTCTGGCTTCCCTTGCAACTATCCTCAAGGACAAACAACAATTTGTTCAGTGTTTCAGGGCCTCAGAGCCTCAGAACATGGGGCTAGGCAGTTGCTTAGGTAACTGTAAGCTTGGTAGATTTGTCTCCACATATTGAAAGAATGGATGCTTCACTGGACATTTTGTATTGTTTTTGCAGAGGTAAAGATGAGAACTCAACAGAAACAAAAAAAATGTGATTGAAAAGAAACAGCATGCCTGTATTTTATAATATCAGTTTTCAAAGTGCATGACTAGAAGCCAGTGCTGCCCATAGCAACATTATCACCTCTCTGTCGAAACACCCTCTAGAATTCCTAATGAAGAGTGAAAGAGAACTTGTTACAGAACCTTTCTATGCCAAAGTCTAAACCATGTGTGAAAGTCTTGGGTACACAACACATCCTATTTCTCTATTACTCTGTCTGACTTGCCACGGGGCTAAAATAAACATTATGAGGCCATGATCCACAGTATCGGAAAGCGCTCAGTAAAGACAAAAAAAACTATTTTGATCTTGGGCCATGGTGAAATTAAGCAATAACACACATTGCGAATAGTGGCAAGAGTCTAGACAAGCCTTTCCATTCTACTCCTTTCATGCTCCTCTCTTGAAGCAATCACTGCGGATTACAAAACTTTAATTCACATGACGAGAAAGCAAATGATGTGAGAAATACCTGTACTAATCCACTGCATGCTAAACTGATGGTATCCTTACTCCCCTTACAATGCCTGGTTTAAACAAAGGTAGTCAAGCATGTTGTGGCTTTCATTAGATACCAGCCAACCGTGTTACACTGCTGCCTCCACTGACTGTGACTTAACAGACAGCATATGGTTCTCTTAGCATGCCCACACAGTTGGCACACTGACCATTACCAGTACCTTCAGGGTGGCCAATGTGACCTCCAGAGATGTGTGAGCTCCAGAGAAAGGCAACAACCCAAGGCAATGTACAGGCTTTTAATGTGGGCTGCAGTGCAAAGAGCTCCAATACAAGAGACAATGCCAAGGTTAAAAATGACGAGAGTAAGAAATAATTGTGCTGATGTATTAGTTTACATTTACCGTGACTGGTATGATTCCTGAATCTCGGTATTTGCTTAGAGAATGGCCATTGTAACACAATAATGCAAGTTGCCTGTGAAAATCTCATCAAATAATCTATGCTCTAATAATTGCTCTGGTTATGCAGCTATTTATAATAAAAACAGAGTTGTATTTCAACTGTGTGTTAACTTACACCGTGTCCCACATATATAAGTCAGTGAACCAAGGGGAACATGGGAATTGAACAATGCACTTAGTTGTAACACAGAGTTGTGCACCAATGGCCACAGAGGTCAGCAGGAGTGCCCAACACGCAGACTACGAGCATATGAGGGATCAGAGTTTCCCTGGGTTCTTGATGAGTCAGGGAGGATAGTCTCTCTTGCTCATGATCTGATGCTCTGGTAATAAGCTCTTTCTCCCCCCCCCACCATGTGAGCTGAAGGTTCTGATGATGGCCATACTCCTATTTATATACTTAGCCATGCTCAGCAGATTTACCGGATGCACATAAATAATCAGTAGGCACGAGAGATGGCGTACAAGAGGGATGGGTTTGCTCACAGCAACTTCTGGATACCCACTTCAACAGTACACTGTGCAATATTCATAGCATCATAGGGCTCACTCTCTCTCTATCGCTCTCTCTCACTCAGTAATCTGCTAATGTACTCGTCCCCACATCAGAACAGAGTTAATGTTACTTTATTAATGCAGAGGTAAACAAGTGAGTGGCGGCATTAGTGGGTACTTTGACTGCAAGGTCTTGGATGCTTGTATTGATTGCACTGAAGAGCCTGGATAAGGTCTTAAAGACCGTGGACCCCATATCAGTGTCACTTCCAATTTCTCATTTATGGCTAGGCTGCACAAGTTGTATGCTCATCTTCACTCCTTAGCCTTTTTTCTTCCTATAACCCTTTGTTGTAGTTTACAATGGAAATGACACACTATGCCTGTGCTGCTGACAATGCCACAGTAGCAACAGCAAGGGCCATGACTACCACATCCTCAAGCAGCTGTTTGCCCTGTTGCCAAGTAGACGCTATACAAAACATTCTTTTCCTCCCTACTACATGCAGCTGGTCATTTCAATTACGAAACCAAACACCATTTAAAGTTAGCCTGTATATAACAAAAAGTCAGAAATGAGAGATAGCCTGTCAATGGCACTTTCATGGTGCCAAATTGTAACCATTGTTGGAAAAGTGAAGTTGAAGACATTTTGTGGTTCATTTTAACTTAACTGGGTCATTTGGGCCCTCAGCTTTTCATATCTAATGATGTGCAAGATTATGTAGTGCTCCCATTGACAAAATATCCAAAATACAGCAAACCATGTCCGAATAGCAAATTATTATCAAACGGGTAAAATTACAGCAGAACCCTGAGTATTCAAGCATTAAGATATACCAAGCAGTTTCCCTGAGATATGGCTTGATTTAAGATTCTCATTTTCCAAATAGACAGCATCTGTAGCCTATTACTATTGCCTAATATAAAAGTTAAATACATTTTTTACCTCACAGAACTTCATATTCACTATTTTCTTTGCTGTTGCATGTTTAATACCCATTTTATGACTTAGCAAAGTTGTAATGTCTCCCTTGTTTGAAGGGGCAATTAACTTGTTATATTCTGAAGAAGGATCAAATTGTAAAGGTTTAAACCCTGAACATTCTGAACTTTGTAGTATCCGACACCACTGCCACTTATATTATATGACTACAAGGTTTAAAATGCTTGGCAGTAGGATTAAGATGCTAAACAAATGTTTTTTTCGACATATTAGCAAGATCTATGTTGTATAAAGTCCACGCTTGCAAAACAAAACACTTATTTCGAAAAGCAATTGTTTTTGCAGCTCTCTCAAACAGTCATGGTTAGCTGGACTTGAACAGCCTTGCTTAGTCATGCTGATGTAACACTGTTTCCACAAGTCCGTGAAAGAAATAGCACAGCAAACCCCAGTTATGATCCACAGTTATAGTCTCATTTGAACTCAGGCCCAAATGTGGAGAGAGCACCATTGTTGGTTTAGCCTCTGAGATGCACTTGAGTCAGAGCTTTGTGTATCCAATTATTTGCCTCAATATCTGCAGGCCCTGGACAAATAATGCTATAATGTTGGGGCGCAGTAGAAAAGAAACGCAGGTTGGCATTCTCTTTATTCTCTTTATGGCATTACATAGGACTGCATTTCACCAATGGTTTAAATATGTTTTGTCATCATAGAGTAAGTGGATCTAACACTTATATCACATTTATATCACTGTATTGGCTAATAATAGTAACCTGCCAAAAACCACTGCAAAATACTGTGATCCGAAACAACAGTAAGCCTGCAAAAGCATCGTATCCTATCCATTCATGTCAGCGTATTGACATTCTCACTGATATTGAAAGGGATTATGTGACTTAAGTCTGCATGTTTTGCATGCCTGAAGAAGTGTTCTACTTGGATGGAAGCTGATCTTGCTGTGCCAGTCAGCTCCGTCTGAATACTCACTTCCTCCCTCGCAGATAATCCCATGAAAAAGACAACTCTTTAATGCCTAACATCCTTAACACAGCTCTCTCAATTCGTTGAATCAGAATTTGCCACCATGGACGCCCAATCCATTTTGTGCCTCACCATAGACCTTTTCCACATGCCACTGTAGATGTACCATGAAGATGGATCAGGTTCAAAGTAATTGGGAAAAAGGTTGATAAGAACTGGTAAATATGGTGGGAACATTGGGGACATGCTTGTTGCCATAGGTTACAGTATATTGTATGGTATTATTATGATATTAAATGGATCTTAAACTCTCTCTTTAGTATATTTGTTAGGCCATTTTCTCATGTTGGATTCAATATGGATGCAGCCCATGCTTCTGTATGTCCACATTGCAGAGAAACGGCAGATTTCCATTAAGATAGATT
The DNA here is from genome assembly GCA_900323365.1 of Monocentris japonica. Lineage (NCBI taxonomy): Eukaryota > Metazoa > Chordata > Actinopteri > Trachichthyiformes > Monocentridae > Monocentris > Monocentris japonica. The sequence goes on along the minus strand of OOFE01020502.1, from coordinate 27,613 downwards.
GAGAAAACCTCACAGGTAAGCCACAGAAACTCATTGTTCACTGCAGTAGTTTCATGTACTTTGGAAAGACAAAAATAATTGATTTGCTTTTTTGACAAAAATACTGTTTCTTGGGTAATGTGTGATAATAAGATCTCCCCATTTATGTTGGGTTTTCATCAAATTTCTGCTACTGATTTTTTCTGTAACAAATCTATTTGCATCCTAACAAATTGCTGTGTGATCAATACAGATTTTCACAAGTGGTTCCAAAATGTACACATTTGGATGTGACTAGAAATGCGTACTTAAGTTTATTTTACTGTCTTTGAGGAGAGCCTGGGCATTTACAAATGGTGTTTATATAGCCCATAAAGCCCCCATAAAATTGAATTCTGGGCTCAGTTCATGTTGTATGCATCTGATAAAAAGGAAATATGGGCATTAGGGGCACTACTGGCCAGAAGCTCACAGCAGCAACTTATTCCACAGTATTTGAGGAGGGGGTAACGAAAAACACAACAGATGAAACAGGATTACAGTCAAACAGATTGTTTGCGAAGAAATTGCTAAGAAATGTCAATCAAATGCTATGCCCCCCTGTGCACATAAAATAAACTAGCCTTCACGGAGTGTTTACAGGAAGGATGAAGAGAAAATATTTTGGGCTGTTTTGAGCACAACTTTCTCATAGCCATATTTCTTTCTAATTTTTTTGGCCTGTATCATCTCCTTGGACATTTTTATGGTTAGGAACATCATTTAACAACATAAAAAGTCTTTCATAGAATGAATATGACACGTGGAAGCAACTGGTTGCAAACAGGTTCTGACCATGTAAGATATTAACTACAGCACTGTCTGACTACAAAGGACCCACCAACCACCAAAGGGGGTTGTAAGGAGGTTTTTTTGTGAGTAGCCCATTGAGTTACAGCACAAGCTGGAAAATATGGCTTTAAAAACTGTCAAAATTAGTTGCTGTCAGATTAGGTAAGGAGAAAAACAAGTTGAATGTTGAATGAATGAAAATGTCCCAACTGACCCTGACCTATACATGCATGTGCACACATACTTTCACATTGTACCACGTAGCATTACAACTAGATGCTCTATTCCACACACCTCTGTGGTGAAGGATAAACGGTGACTCACGATTGAACCTACTTGAGTGTTCTATATACCTAACCAAAAGAGGTTCCTGCCTTTCTCTCAAATAATAGAGGCACATGATTCATCTTAATAATGCCTTTCTATGCAGCACTATACTTTAAACCATTTAAAAGCACTTAAGTTTCTGTCCACATTTGAAATGACGAGATGATCCAGTGCTGTTATGCTCTGCCCAAGTAAAAGCTCTCTTGTATAGCACTCTTCCTTAGTTTTCCCCTCTGTCTCAAAGCTGTAAAATGAGATTGACATAACCTTGCAATGGATTTACCTCTCAATTCATCTACAGAGTTGACATTGTTGCTTTTGTTCTTTTTTGATGCAAATGTAATGTAAGCATAAAAGAGGTGGCTGCTGAAATGAAATGACAAGTACAAGTATTTTCTATCAGTGAAATGAAAGCCAGTCAAAACTTTGAATCTATTGTCATCTGAATGCAGCACATTTCAAAGTTATATTTAATTCAACTTTATTGTCATTCTTTGCAAATAAAATAAAATGTTAGTTAGAAAAACAACATATGATGCAGATTGTTTAAAGTGTATACACATACAGGGTTCAGGGTATACATCAATTGAAATCACAATGAAAACACTAATTATAAATCATTAAGAAAAAACATGTATTTAATCCTGCTGAAAACACTTTAGGCATATTCATATAAATGAGATCAAAAGTAGTTAGTTACAGTCCATTGCAACTCCACAAGTAATTACCACCAACGACCATATGGTTTTCTACACATATTAGTCATATAAATCTAAGCTAGATGGCCTTGTATTATGGTGTCCCCAACCATAGACAACAGGAGAGTACAACATCGAGAAAAAATGGATTGTTGATTGTTAATTGTTGATGGCTTCAGGAGCAATGGGAGAGACAGCAATGGAACAGCTTTCTAATGTTCTGCTGCACCATGAGAAGGAGGCAGAGGATTGAAAGGGTTTCTGTCCTGTCAAGGTCAATTTCCCCATGTTGATTTGATTATGAGAGGGAAAAGGGCTTGACAATAAGCTTGCTTAACTGCTGTGTGTTGGTGGATACAACAGCACTATCTGGGAACCTATCTCATATATGAAGTATCTCGATATGAGGTACATGTATTCTATATTCACTACCATTACCATTATTTAATGTAATGTACTGTATATATTCTAACAGATACAATAACCAATATGGTTTGTCAGTTACATTTAATATTATTGGAAGCATCTTAACCAGGCCTGGAGGAAACAGGTTATCTGTCACTGTTCTCATTACGTAACCCAAGCCAGGTTTTGTCACTTATGGCAGTAGCCAGTGAAATGGGACTCACCACATTGAGTTTAAAGCTATGTTCAGAGTGGAGTCGTTGTAATTAATCCCATCACAGGATCAAATAAGAGCCAGGGTGGAAGAAGGGATATGTATACTTAGGCAAAGGCAAAGGCATCAGTGAGGAAATTCAGCCAGCCAAGCTGTGTGGGGTGAACTCACAGGTTAATAGATTAATCCGTGTCGAGCCATGATCACTACCCTGACCATAGTGTTGAGGAGCTGCGCCTTGCACCTCCAAGCTCGGGCAATGTGTGACTGTTCTCGATCCTGACCACGGAGAGGCTTGAATCCTGACCTTCCGGCAACCAGACCACCAGACAGCCCCTTGGAGACCACAAGATCACTCTGTGGAAGGCAGATGATGGGGGAGTCTGACTCGCTCAACACAGCACGCTATGACTCACAGATGGGTGCCAGATCAGGCTGGATTTGTCACCATAATGGAAACGGTGTCTGTATGTGTGTATATGTGTATGTGTGTGTATGTGTGCATGCAAGTATATGTGTGGTGAGACTGTGATGTTGACTTTTAGCGGAATGGGGGAGGGTGGAGGAGAGGCGCTTTGACAAGTGTGTGATGCATGCTCCTGTGACGGCAGCAACTATCAGAGAGCAGTGGGCTGTCGGAGACTGATTACCCAGACAGGAGGAATATACCACAACCCCTGTAACTGGGCCTGATCCACAGTTCAGTAAGGCCCTCTTTACATGGCATTTCAGATGCAGACTGGAGTCTGACATTGGCTTTTGAGAAATCTATTTTCATCAGATTCCAGATCTTAATTTTTCTGTCTGTTTCATTATCCTGACAGCCTATCTTGTTCAGTGCATATATGCATCAAAATGCATATGAAAAATGCATATAAATGCTTTTTCTTTAAACTGTTTACATTAATGCTTGATATAGCACTGAAATAATGTAGAAACCTTTTGCAGGTTGTACTTTTGACATGCTACAACTGTGGAGAGCTACCTGGTGCTTGCAATTGATCAGTTTGCATCCTTGCTATTCGATTGCAGAATAATTTAGAAAAAAAAACAAAGAGTTATACAGTCATCAAATCAGACCTATCCTTGCATGGTTAAAACCTCTATTGATGTATATTCAGATGTATTTCTGTCCATTTCTGCTTAGCAGCCCTACCCTACCACTAGCTGGTCTCACAGGGATCAAGGCAAAAAAAAGGGATGAATGTTGCAGGTGACGTTCCATATCAAAGTGTAGGACTGATTTCCAGGTAACGATGCATTATCCTCACTGCCATTTTAGTGGTTACGGGGTAAAATGAACGAAAGACAGATGGACGTGGATTTGGATGAGTTGGGTTCTAGCACAATGATTTCCATGTGACCGTGACCAGTGATGCTAATTAGCAAGATGTGAGAACAGGCCTAATCTTATCAGTCAAGCTCCTGCTTCAAAACAGATTCGCTCTATACTAGCTGTAGTAAAATATATGTTTTCAGTGTCAGAAATCCTTCTATCCAACTGCATCACACTTACCAAATCCTACCCTTCCAAAATAGGCTATTACCTCCAAATAATAATGATAATAACTTGATTAATCAATTAAAGTCAAGTGAAACTAGCTTAGCGCTAATCTTTTTGCAACATCTTTAACTGAGACAACAAAGGGTTTGGAGTAGAAATGTGCTACTGTACATGTCATCAGTTTGCAGTCTGAAAGCAAATCTAACCAGACAAAGCTATTTGTGATTAGTCACTATACCTATCTATTGAATAAACTGAAAACAAAGACAAGACATGGCTAGACAAGACAAGGCTACCATATTCACGTGATCAGCCAAATGTGCTTACAGTCTACACAATATACAAAATCGAAAACCCTCAATCTCAACTACAACTACTGCTAGTAATAGGAACACAAGTAGCCAACCCCAAGAGCTTCTTTATGTAACACTACCCATAATTCCTTGCAAATATCAAGTACATTTAATAAAGATAAGTCCTCCTACTTTGTTCATGAAGTCACGTAAATTAATTGTCAGACTTTTATTATTAAAGACATTGTACAATGCTTTTTAACACACCATGAAAGTGATTCCTCAACAAAAAAAGAGGTATCCAAAGCTTGCACATCCATCTCTATACACCAATATGGGGCGCCTATGGTCAATCAGCAGGATGTGCAGGCTAGTAGGGGTTATTATCACAGGTTGAACACATGGAAGTTAAAATAATCAACAGTGTCTGTCACTTACACAACATCCCTTTCTGTAGAGGTTTGCCAGTACTGCTGCAAAGCAATGACAAACAGACTCATATTCCACTCACAGAAAGCAAGATTGGACACATCAAGTTTTTCAGTGCTAGCCAATGAGAGAAAAGACTTAAAATATCATATAAATTAGGGTTATAATGGCTACTGTCAGGAGGCATTACGGGGACAGGTTTACATACACAGAAATTGGATTCTCAAAACCAGATATGAAGGTGGTCAGGCTCGCATTGTGATGCTATCCAGCCACAAGGTGCATATGAGCAAATGAGTATGACAACAATGCACATACAGTGATATATGTATATATATGATATATATACAAGAATCAGAAGCAGATGTCAAAAACCCTTTTGGCATAACAAATGGCCATTATATTAGTGGCCACATGCTAAACCTTTTTGAAGAACCATTTTTATGTTGTCCTCAGTATATCAGAGTGCAATACAACTCATTTCTGAAGTCAAATAAATGTATTGATCAGTAAGAAACAATCATGCCACCAAAATATTGATTTCCAATGTTTGATTTTTAAAATATTTAAAATGTATAATACTAATATTAATAATAATAATAATGGTAGTAGTAGTAGTAGTGATTTGAACACAATTTGCTTCATATTTGTCTCCCCAACGAGTCAGAATTTTTACTTTATCATGAACTTGAAATTATTTATGTAATCCATGCTTGCATAATTCTGGTTATGAATGCTTTTCACTGAATCTGCTTGACTGACACTCGCCGCTCGCCTCAACCTACTCAAGAAAAAAGATTTCATGCCAAAAAAGTTTGCCAAGCCCAAGTTTACATTATAAAACCAGAGGCCTCATTAGGGTGATGGGAGGCTGTTGGGGAGACAGCCCTGCAACGTGCCATACCCTGCTAACAACACTACATCTCAGGGAGGGAATTCAACCTGACAGTTGAATATTATATAGACTACCTGTAGGGAGGGAAGGAGCATTGAATCAGATCAGAGAAAACTACCAGGCATGCTACCAGGCAGTGATGTGAAGCTCTGAAACCATGTTGGTGTCTGACCTGCATGTGTTGGCCTGGACAGCACACTGAAGTAAATTCTAATGTTTTATTTACTCTAAAACTGTGCAAAAGGTTTTCATGCCTGATAAATTACTGTGTAGTTTGAATGGACTCAATACTCAATAAATCTTAACATTCCCTTGTGTGTGTGTGGTGTGGTTTCTCCAGACCATAAACATCTTTCCCACTCTGCCCTCTAAACCTCTGGAAAATGGCCAGCTTTGACTATATTGTGTTTTGTTTGACGATTTTATTGCTCAACCTGAGGGCACACATCTCCACCCACAACTGTGCTGCACCTACATAGGAAGAACACTTAACTCTCTCAATACAGCTTTTGTGCCTTTCGTGAAATGTAGCAGATTCTCTTTTCAAGAAAGAAAAAACAAGCACATCCTCACGCTTAAAATCACTGAAGAAAAAAACTGATGTCTTAACTTTTTTCACTTTTCATGGAATCATATGTCAAGTCTCATTAAGTCTAAGAAAGTGTCAATTCTAATCCTAACTCTCTGAGTTGATCAAAAGGTGCATATGTGGCTTGAATATTATACTTGCCAAAACCCGATGAGATGAATTTGCAGTCTCACTTTGAATTTATGTTCTCAGCCAACATTGCGTCTCTGAAGGAAAATAAAAAGGAATGTCAGCTGGCATCTGTTTGCCATGGAATCAAGCTTCTCTGCCATATTCAGACAGCAGTTTTAAAGCGCCTGGGACTACCTGGAGTCATGGAATGAAATGATCACCATTTCTGACAATTTCAGCTTCATTTCGTTGCAGATTCCAGAGGACCTAATGCATATACAAGCAATGGGAGTATTCAGAAATGATATACCTTTATGTGTGTCTTATAAAAGAGCAATGTAAGAGCCAAACGCTAATGGAGCGCTCTTCTGGCATCAATGCTTTCACTTGAAAGGAACCTGCATCTTTGGGATGCAAATACAAAGGGCATGCTTGCAAAGAGAAAGACTTAAGACTTTTATTTTCAGAATGTTTCATACATACAGTGTCTCTGTTCTCTGCTGTAAGTCCTACATGCCATTTTGAATTTTGTTCCATATCAAAACAGGGAATATTGGACGAATGTGCATAGCTCAGTAATAGCCATCCAACATCTGACACTGTTGTGCCAGTGTCATTTTGAAAATAACACTCTGCCTTACCTTGTCTAACACCACATGCTGTCATAGTCAGCTACGGGGCTCATCTCAGCACATTAAATCACACATCCCATAAGCTTAGTGGCTGCAACCTCAATGATGACAATGTGTCTTGAATGCAGCACTTAAACACACAACAAGGACACAACAAGGCGAGTTAGTCCCTCAACTATTGCTAAATAGCGGTAGTCATGTCATCCAGAGTCTAACTAAATGAACTGAAGTATATTGTGGCATGTTGGCCCCTGTCAGAAACAGAGAAAGACAGTTTCCTGAGCCACAACAGGCCAGCTGAAAACAGCCCAATGGGAAAATTAGTGTGCATGTTTTAAGAGAGCTACGAGTCAAATTCTCTACATGCTTTTAATTAATGACAGGGAAGGAGTGGATGGGAGAGGAAGGGGGTAGAGCGACTACAGACAATCAACATAAATATCCTAGAACAGGGTCTGAAGGGAATGCAGCAGCAGGCATTGGACTGTCAGCCCAGCGTCTGATTAATGGCAGCTCTGTAGTCTGGAGGTGGTTTTATTTGCAGTCATACAGCTCTCCCCTCGGCCCCCAGCTCCTCAAAAGTAGATTACTCCTCTACAAATTCACTCATTATAAATCAAACAGGAGGCATTATCTACAGGAATATCCTGATAAACCGTGCACACATGCAAACCACTTTTCAAGCAGAATTTCGATTCTAAAGGACCAACTTGAGAACCTGTTTGTACATAATACAAACAAAAACATAAAGTTTCACATAAACTGTACACTGTGCATACAGACTTTGAACGAGTGATGTATGTAATATGAAATCATTATGGTGGGATAAGGATTTTAACTAGACAGTATAGTAACACAGAAGGCAGAATGTCTGTGCAAGTGACATTCATTCCTGTCTCCCTATGTCCAAAATGAGAATGGACAATTTGTCCTGCATCCTAAAATGTATTGTCACACTTCTGAGCAAGTCCAAAGAGATAAAATTGATGGAAAAGGTGGCGTTGATAGAATTGTAAAAGGCCAGGGTACTTTTTCTACCTTTGAAATCACGGCACTAACATAGTATTAATCTCATTTGGATGTAATAATTCTGACAACCACAGAACGAGTCCACAACAAGAGTTTCTCAGTGGAGTCTCTCCAGGCTATACATCAGTAAGCCATTACATATGTAAAACTAAATGGAAAATCATCCCTTTTGGCACTGTGAGGTGTCTTCTGTCTGTCTGTGTTTTTTTAGCAACATCAGAATTGAGAGGACAGATTTTGTTGTGAGGCATTACAAAGAAACCTCTAGTTTGTAATCTAGTTTGTAAAAGCATTGATGTCCTGCGTTCAGTTGTTCTAACCGCCTTTATTGGCAAAGATTTTTCAATATTTTATGTCATATTTTTTACACTTCCTTTGGCTGTGAATGAAAGTTCCTAGAAAAAATTGGTCTGATTCTATCTTTTTGCTGAAAAATCTGATATCACTTCTCAGAATACACAAGAACATTGCGAAAAATGTAGTTCACGTAGAGATAGTAATTGAGTCATGCTCCTGAAGCTCCAAAGAGAAATTAAATTCCTGCCACTATACACTGAAAATACAGAGGGTTCACTTGTATGGTATGAGTATGGTAGTCCAATGGTTGCTGTTTTATACATCCTACACTAAAAAATAGCATTAAGATAGAATGAAGAGACTTAGTATCAGCAAGAGAGCAACAAGCAAGAAGGAAAACATGATTTAAAATTCTATTCCAATATTAAGAATATGAGTATTATTTCATATGAATTGCTGAGCATGAAATTCAAGACTCTCCTTTACACTTTGATAAAATAGTACTTTACAAAGATCTGACAAAAATCCCAAATGAGTGCATTTTGGAAACCATTTGAAGCTCAAAATAAAGCACAAAGAGTCAAAGGGGTAAATATATTTTTTTTATAGATGCAAGACATGCTGTGCTCATGGCCCCAACTCTGAAGCAGCTCTCCACGGCACTGTCGATTCTGCGTTGCCTTCCTCATCTATTTGAAGTCAGAAAAGTTTATTGAGTGCTAGACAATATTCGAGCACTCTAAATGCTTGCATTTCTTCCTAAAGCAAAGTGAGCCTGCTTGAAACATTTCCCCTCCATTAACACTTTTTCCCTTACAGTAGATGAAAACACTGGAGTTCACTTTTTGGCTCATTTCCCTCCCCATTCCCCATTTGACATTCATACGACTTTCCCATTTCCCATTGCATGTTTATGCATTTGGGAGACAGAAATATAAATGTACTTTATCGTAAAAATGACAGTAAGAATTGTCTTGCTTCACAGATATTTAATATATCAAAGCTATCCCTACTAGCATATTGTTATACATATGGTCCATATTGTTCCTGCTGGTGTGAAAGAAACAAAGAAGCAATTTCCCATCAGAAAATAAATGCCTCTAATACTGATATTACTATTTTCACAATAATGAACTATGGCTTCAGACTGAGGAGGTCTGTCAGCAGCATATTTGGGTTTCAACCTCAATGGGATGCTATGAGTGGCAGTTACTATGACTATTATTTATATTTAACAGTTCTGTGCATTAAACAATGGTCTAATAGGTTCTGAGGTTATGGGTAAATCATAAAGATGAACAGAAATCCCAATGCTATTTTCCAAGATAAAGATGGGAATTAACTCTGCCAGCTACAGTATGTCACAAAAATAATTTGAATGCATTGTAGGCTCTTAGCCCATTAGTCCATTGTAGGTGACCTGTTATACAGGCTATGGTTTCTATAACCAGTAGATTTAGACAGTAATCAGCTATCTGGCCATTTGGCCATTTTGAATCATACTAATTGTGCTTAATTTAATTAATGATTTACTTCCATATAATTTGCAACCATGTGTCCATGCCATGTAGGTGCAGGCCTATGGTGCTACTCTTTATAACTTGAACTGGAATGCAGTGAACGACTGTTGCACTCTTGAATGAGCTTCAAACTGCTGCGGCCTTGCCCTAGTCATACCCTTTCCCTTCTCTTCTTATTTTTTCAAATTTCAGCTGTCACTTGGCAATGATGCATGTCCGTCACCATGTTTTGACTGGAATGAATTTTGTAACATGCCACATGCTTATCATGAGCAGCAGGCTTATACAACATTAAGTGGGAAATGCTGTCTGTATGCCAATGGTGTGGGCTAGTAATACAAGTGGCATAACCACCCAGATGTGCTACACATTATAGATTTATGTGGCACTAAATAATTTTGTAAGAGTGTGTCCCCTTTTGCCTGCATTGCCCAGATTTGTTTAATCAGTGACTCTAGCATGCAGACCGTAGCAAGATTCTTTAGTCAAGAGAAAAACAATTTATAAATATAATAAATGCTCATGCTCACCAGACCTAATGAAATAGTAATGTAATAGTAATATAGCAAAATTCAAGTTATACAGTGGTGTCATGTGAACAAGTGTATTAACGATGGCCTTATAAAACTGTCTGTATACATTTCCGTATTTGGATTTGCCCTCATTTTTATAATCATGTTGTATAATTGTACGAACAATGTCAAAAGTGTTTATATTGCAAGTACAGTATTATTCAGTCAGCCACTGTGGCTAGTTGTTTTCAAATGTCACTAAAAAGTAATTTATGACAAATACAAATACTCTTTGATTTCATCATTTATCATTAATATCATCATTAATAAGCTTGTCATTTCACATGAAACCATAACCTGTTGTTCCTTGTTTCTTAGTTAGAACCTAGCAACCAATTTGAAAATCACAATGGGCCTCATATTTTATTTGGCTATTACATTATGGTAGATTATATATATGATGGGTTGATACCAACAACCTCAAATCAATTGGGAAGGCCCTAAATCAAATTTTGCTTAAAACCTTCAAAAAGATAGGGCCTTGCTTAAGACGATGTATTCTAATATTTCTGAACTCATGACTTATTAGATAGCAATTTAACCAGTTCCACCATTATTTTAACCATTATAACCAGTTTATTTTCAAATAATGCTCTTGTAAGAGAAGTGCCTCTCTTGCTTGACAGGTGTACCTTCCTTTCTGTCCACTTGTTTAAAACAGTATGGGAAAGTCACGACACTGACTGGAAGGGTCATAAGTTTGTGTTCGTGTCAAGACAAGTGGCAAGGTGTCTGACGTTTCTGATCATGATTGTTACATTTTTGATCATGATTGTATGTGTCTGTTTGTCTGAAACCACTTTTTTTTCTAAACAGGTGGGATATTATGACATGATCCCTTTCCAAGCTGAAAGATGTTGTTTGATGCACGATGATGGGATATGTTGCCCCACTTTCTGCTTAGCCCCTTGGGAAAGGTCCTCACTCTTCTTTCCTCGGCTGGTTGAAAACAGAGAGCCAGGCGCAGCGAAACAACTGCACTAAATACAGCCTTGCAGTTACCATAGAAACCAGTGCTGGTGCATCCCTGACTAGTCCTACTGTATTTCATTTTGCACTTGACCCAGAAAAACACTGGGAGGTTGACGTTTAGTTTCTCCCCAGTTAAAATCTTGGGAATATAGGTGATATAATAGACAGGAACAGAGAGCAACACAGTGAATGAGGAACAAGCAAAACTTAACATTTCTGAGGAGACAAAGGGGAGCGATACAAGGGTGTGAAAAGGATGGAGCGGTAGAAAGGTGCAAGTAAGTAAGGATGCCAAAGACGCTTCAGGCAGAGTTAATCTACAGCGACATCAAAAACTGCTGTTTGTTGGCCATAGCTAAACCTGACTGGACAGCACACGATCACATTTGAAATATATCAAGTGCTATCCATGCTGACACCTTTCCTAAGATAAAGGATGCTGGTAAAATGCGACAGATTTTTTTCTTTTTAGTAGTGTAGCAATGCTGTTATTAAAGTTATATAATACAAGGTGCTGCATTGCATCAAATTGCATTGTTACAAGAAAGTGCTGCCCATTTGCCTGGTAAAAATCAGAAAATGTCAATCTGGCTTGCATAAATATGACATCTTTCTGAAGAGTACAGCAACCTGATGCATCTTAAGCCAGAAGTCAATCATCACAAACCTCATGAAGCCCATAAACTCAGAAATTCTGTACATTTTATATTGTGTTTTTACTATACAGGCCAGCACAATGTCCAGGCATTTCACCAAGTTAAATCATGTTATATTGTACTCTCAGTGCCACTGGGACATCATTATAGTGTCCAAATAGGTCAGGACAAGCCCATTATACTGTAGCAAGGTTTTATTCTCCTGAACACGAGGAAGACTTTATATCATTTACCACCCTTTTTAACAGCACTGGACTGTTAACACAAATGTCTTAAAAATGATAATACCCTAAACATGTATAATTCCATGCAGTTATTTGTTATTTGTACTGCATAATATCATAATGCTAGTGAGTACTTAATGGCCCAGAGATTAGATGTAATCTGAGACCTCTGTGAGCTTCATTTGAGAATAATTACAATGTGTACATGCAATAATAGTTGACAGTGTTGCTCACAAACACGGTTGCACAAGATGTACAATGAATAACAATTGATCTCTGAAGTCCTTGCATTGCAAGGGACCTACTGCTGCTACAATTCAATTTTGAGGTATCTGGTTGGACTATAAATTGCATATAGAAAAATGAGGGATTTCTATAGAAAAAGAAGTTTAATTTCAAGAAGGCAATGGAGACAAATGGAGAGTACTGAATACATTTCCTATAACAAACCTTGCAAAGTAAGAAACATTTTCAGAGACTATTTCAGAGACTGAAACTGAACACTGAATTGATGTATAGAAAAACAGTCCTCGAGTCTGCGATCTTATAAGCACATTGACTAACTTCAATGTCTTCTTTAACACTGATTCATCCAGGGAAGGTTTGCCAACTATAGGTGCTATGGTGTTTTTCAGCAGTGCCATGCTACACACTCAGTTACACAGATTCACACCTGGAACCTGTGCAGTACAGCCACAGTTTTCTATTGTTGGACGGCACTACTACTACTACTACTACTACTAATACAAATACTTTATTAATCCCCAAAGGGAAATTCTATTTTCACTTGCCTCCCTCTAGGCAGGTCAGAGCGAAGGGCCAGCCACACATCAACGCCCTTGGAGCTGGTAAGTATTCAGTGTCAGTGGCTCAAGGAAGGACAGTCTCTCTTCTCACTACGCCGCCCTGATGCCCACCTTACTCAACAGCGCGTTGAGCAGTTGTTGACTAAGGGGAGATCGTTTTTTCGTTCACTTCCCTTACCCTGATGTTTTCAGCCAGTCAGGGGGAAATGCTAGAACTGGTGATCCTCTGGTTCTCTTACATTTAGGTTATTACTATCTTTTTAGCCCACATCTGAAAAGGCAAATGATGAATTCTCCTGATCTATTACATCATAGCCTGTTGCACCATTAGTCCACATCAGAGATATATTCACTTGTATAACATGCCAAATGGTCTAGCCCTCACTTAGTGTAATAGCCAATCAGGCATTCAGCAGCATTATTAGGCAGACCAAACTACTGAACAAATGCATTGGACAAATTGGACTAATTTGATGATTATATATTTTTGCATTAATATCTGACCTCCATAATGACTATCATGGGGTAAGCACAGGCTTGCTCACTTCCATTCTTGTCTCTTATGATAATTTCATTGGCACTGGCATATATAAGCTACTGTATAGGGCTGTGGCCAGTCTTAGACTACTGCAGTTAGGGCCTGGCGGGGTCATATTACACTGCTATTAAGCTTAAGGAGCAGGGCAGAAGATAACAGCGTTCTTTTAAAGTAGTCTTTGTGAGCAATGTTTAAAAACTAATCCCAGAGATGTTACTGAGAGGCATTTCACAGCATGGCGATTAGAAATCGCCACCTGCCATCTTTACACAACTGAAAACCTGAGGCCAACCCACGAAATCTCAAGTTAACTGTCAATGTCAACTGCGCAAACATGACTTTTCTACAGATTTGGGTGTATTCAGTTTCTTGCCTCAAAACAGACCGCATGAGAGGAAAAAATGTATTGTATATATGAGACTACATGTGTGGTTTTCTTACACAGAAGAATGAGAACGGAAAATAATACATCGCAACATGAAAAGAGCTCGCCAGAATACATGCAAAACTGTATGTATCATTCAGCACCATGGTGCATGAAATTAGGTTTATGAAGCTTTGTATGTTTAAGTTTTGTAATATGTTAGCTGTGCTTACATGTCCTAACTATGCCCATATAGTGTCTAATGACTCACAATTTAAGTCTTGATAGAGTCCTGATCACAGAATACGTGGAGAGTTGTTCAAATAGAGTTGTTATAACCACTGTAATAGCAGGCCTATGAATGGTAATTGTATGACTGGATCAGATATTCAAAGGGAATTCAAAATGAGAGTGAACGTGTAGGGCCGAGGGGCCGAGGGGCCGAGGGGACAATGCGAGGTTTTCATATAATATAGAGATACACTGTTTAAAACCTTAAATCAATACAAAGTAAGGAATTCATATGCTTTGCATGAAGAGGAACTTTGCCATTTGCACTCAATAAGCAATTTGTCGCATGAAACTTGCACCTTTGTCTGCTTCAGCAAAAAAGTTCTTCAATACTGTGATTTTAGATTTGTGAAGTGTATTATATTTGACCTAATGTGATCATAAAACCTTCGCCCCCAAAATAATATAATAGACACAAAAAAGATGATGTCCTATTACCTACAGTAGGACCCAATACCATAAGAAACTAAGACTCTCATGGTTTGCTGGCTTTCCTCTTCTTTGTCAACATATCCAGCTCATCGGTTAACACTAGAATTTCTCAACTGGCATAACACATACCATGATTATACAGTAGATATTAATATGTGGCTTAGAAGAAAGCTGTTCATTGTTGGCCACTGATGAACAGCATATGGGCTCCCAGCAGACATCATTAGCATGGGTGATTAACTGGCCAGGTTAAGTGTCTTGCACTTGAGGGCCTAGTGATAGTATCTGCCTCTGGGGAACAAATCGCCTGTACTGAAAATCCTTTAGCGGAGCAGTCTATCTACAAAATCAGTGAAACGGCAGGGTGTCCGCTCCGATGTTAGTGACATATAATATTAGGTGACTCTGTTTGCGGTTACACAGTGGGACGTGAGAAACAGTGAAGACTTTGGCCAACGTCGCTGGGGAATAGGACAGGGAAATGTGTCACAACAGAATGGCTGATGGAAGCTGATCATTTCATGTGGATTAAAACACGCCCATCTCACATTGAAATGTAATGAGAATGAGAATGGACAGAGTAGGAGAATGATAATAGAGGCAACACTACCCCATTAAAGCAACTTAAAGAAAATCAATTTTGAATCTCAAGTTCAAAGACATTTCAATCAGTGGCGAGCCCAAATGAGTTGGCACTGGGGATTTCTCTCTGCACAGAGCATTCGTCTTTATGGGTCTTTGAGGCACAAAACACGCAGTGCTGGTGACAGATGGTAGTTTCCTCTAGTTAAGTTGAGTCATGCAGTGTTCATAGGGTTATCTTTAGACTAATAACATTTAATGTGCTGGCTTTGTGCCTTTCTTCCTCTCTTGGAATCCTCCTTCACATATTGTAGGTGTGGTGTCACGTGAATGCCCCTTTCAAAGAGTAAGATCCCTTCCAAAAATCCTTTCCACCACCATAGAAGCCAGAGTGCACTGCATTTACGGGTGAGAGGTTACATTAATCTCAGAAGCCCATTCTGTTCTCCGAATACACAGCGAGGGTTTGGTTCTTTCCAGGGAGAGCAAAGGATGCTTTCATCATTAGATGTTGTTGTTCTTGTGCAATTCCTTGAGGGTCCATTGCTACCTTTAAGTGCCACAATAGGTTTAGAAATAGGTGAAGTTCTATGGCAGAAGAATTTCAGACTACTACTTTCACTTCCCTGAGCTCCCCAAATCCCTTTCTGCCTGCCGGTCAATTGATTCCTCATTTTCACTAAGAGTGCACTAAGTGGCACAGTTTTGAGCCTGATGCCTCTGAGCAGTTGCATGTCCGGTCCCACTCAGAAAACGTTAGTGTTGTTCACCCACTGATACGCTGAAAATGTGTAGATGGCAGAATGATGAATCCCTTCATATCCGAATCCAACGTGTTCTCAGAAACAGCAGGGTGATGAAGATATTACATCATGACAATTCATTAGTTGAATGTCATCCACTGACTGTGTAGTGGCGGGGCCTTGCCTTTTAACCACAGTTCACTACATGATAGGAGACCTTAGACTGTTGGACTTGTGTCATTCACACAACAATTTAATAACTTCCCATAATAGCTTGCCATATTTTGATGAGGGATTTTCAGTGAAATCTCATCTGTAAACCTCTGCCCTCTGTAAAGTGATATTTTACTCTGGTAGAAGATTTTCATTTTATAAAAAAGGATATCTCAATATGAGTTCATGAAGAGCCATCCTGGGCTGATACAGGAATCCGTATCCACCACGGGCATTCAAACATTTTCTTGCTGTAAATTGCTAATAGGCAAAACTTACTTAGAGTATAGTACAACACAGATCACAAATAATAGTAAATATAATAATGTGATTATCAGAGATATATAGATATATGCATGATATAGTAAATTTAAACACGATTTTAAACTATTTTTATTTTGTCTTTGTCATCTCACTGCAAACTAATTCTGAAAGAGATTTAATCCATCAGCAATTGCTATGACAAAACTGTGAAAGGGTTCAGTCAGACAAACAATACAAGAAAAGGAAGGTAAAAATAATGACAGTAATATCTTTATCTCTAATGCACAGAGTATTTTACATGTAACTGCTAACATTGTAAATCCCCATGGCCATTTTGTGCAATAGAAAGATATAGACACAGTTTATAGAAAAAGAAAGGACAGAATTCTGTTATGAATGCTTGGTTTTTGAAGTCGGTGCTGCTAAGTGATCCTAGCACTCTCTGCATACTAATTCACACAGACTTTGTCCTTGAGAACCATGTGATTAATAATAGATGCAGTGCGACTATATGCCAATAGCTAGGGTGAGCTGTAGAACAGTGAACTGTAACACTGGATTTGCAAGCTCATATGTTTCTCCCCCCCCTTACACCTCTAGACTGTGTTCAACTTCACTGAGAGAAACAAAAGGTACATTTTGTCATGTTAAATGTGTCCTTTCTTGAGGCACTGCAACAGGATACAGGAAATCAGTAGAATATGACAATGTAGTCAGAGCCTGCAGTATAGAGACACACTTGCATCATAACCATTTGCAGCACGTCTTTCTGAAACTGCTTACATCCCAAAGAATATGCAGGGCGCTCACGTGCATAGTTCATGAAGATGTGATGTCTGTAAACATGTGGCATTCTCACCATTCTTAGGGGTATTACACATGGTGAAATCTGGGCAGGAATACAATGGACTAACACTGCAGTACATTTTGAAATTGTCAAAGCTTGCCACAAAGGATTTCTCACATTATTGTCAGCAATGAAATGAATGAAATGCAGGGGAAGCAAAATCGGTGGCTCGGATGTGAAATTCAGTTAGAAACCTCTCCTTTCTCTGTGAGTTTATCCATAATGCACATTTTATAAACTGAGATTACATGGCCCTGGTCCCAATTTAGACACATGCAGAAGCAACTCTGCTGATAGTGCCATCTGTGTCATTCCATCTTCATTGGTGGGTTACAGACTTATAAGACGCTGTGCTGAAAGCATGGCCTTTTCTTTTTCTTTTTTGGTGTGATCTGAGAAAAACCAAGCCTGCAGGAGAATGTTATTGCATGTTGTGTGCACATGTGTGACAAATAATTTAGCCAGCTGCAGACTCATTAGCTAGGGGGCGTTCCTCCATTTTCAGTGCTTAACAAACTCGAAACAGAAAACAAACAAGTTAAACATCCTTAATTAAACGCAACTGAAACACATTTTCTCTAAATCTCATGAGTCAGTCATTAAAAGCAGGTTGAAATTTCTTTTTTGTGCTGTATGAACTACTTTCAAGACCGATGGACCGATGGAGCTATATTCTAAAAAAGATCTCAAGGGGAAATGGTGGATAAAGAAATCTCAGCCTCAATTACAAAAAGGTACATTTATTGGCACTTAGCTGGTTGCCATATAAGGTACACTGTAGTGATATGCACCATTTGCTGTAATGGTGGTAATGTCTTAATTCTCTATCTCTTGGAACTAGAAAAGCGTATTATTCTGTTTTATAGGTAACCCTGTTCAAATTAGTCTCCTTGCAATCATGCTAAAACTGCAGAATAATCCTTAAATGTGACAAACCATTACAGAAGCCATTTCATAGACAGAATTTGGGTGTCTATTAGCTTCAAAGTCAATGAAAGTCCCAGTTACCATTGGAAACAGTCTACTACACAGATGAAAAAGAGAAACCTGAGGGATGGGATCTGCCAATGATCCCCTTTGTGTGCAGCCACTAGACAGACAGGCCATGTTGATTTACTGACAATAACAAGGTCCCCTTCTGTGTGAGTCAATGCTGGTGTGAAACACTGCTCTAACAGGATATTTTGCTCTTGAATGGTGCTCATCTCTCAAAGGTAATGGCTTGGAAAATCTAGATGTCTTTAAAAGGCAACGGGGACTACAGGGCCATTAGACAATTCTCATCCCACTGACATTTCCATCACAACTTAGACAGGCTGACATGGGGGTCACTATTTTATTACTTTCTCATATATGTGTGATGGTCAAAATAAATGAAACACCATCATAAAGACTTCATTTGGTGATGGGGGCTGGTGTGTGGTGCGATTGATGGTTTGAGACAAGGTCGATGCTAATCACTGCTACCATAATGATTTTGAGAAGTTATACGTTCTGGGCTTGGCATCTTTATGATAGTGGTGGGACACGGCGCAGTTGTTTATGCAACATTTTCAGTGGCAACCTTATGTCTATATCATTTCAAGTCCAAAAACACCTTAATCCAATAAAGTGACTTCATATCTTCCCATCGACACCAGTGATGGATGCAGCAATTGTTTATTCCTGTAGTCTTTCAAATAAAAGTTGTAGACGACTGGGAAGCGTTGAAGGCTGGAGTGATCAGGTGAAAGCAAACCGTCCTTTAATCATACTGGAAATATAGCCATGCCCCACAAGAGCATGTGGTCAATAGTTGGTCTACAAGACTTACCTTGCTAAGCCGGCTTATACTTTAGCTTATAGCATTTCTAAGCCTCTTAACGAGTAAGCTCAAACTGAGCTAATTTTTCATGGCCAGCCTCCATCTCAGGGAACAGAACCAGAGATGAGAACCGTAAATCGTGCATTTTTGCACTGCAACATATGGGGAAAATGTTTAATTACCTCTTTCACAAACTGAGCAGAGAAATCTATTATTCTATGCCCCACCAACTATGCATTTGCTATGCACTACAAGAGTAACCTTGCTCTCTTATGCTGATTATTTTAAAAGGTAGTTTAATATCATAGCTCCTTTACTTTTGGCTCAGCTTGGTGGGCTTACACTGTGCTAGAATGATGAGGTCTTGATATTTTAGATTAAAAGTTCGAGTCAGCCCTGGCTACGACGGTTTAAATCAAATGATTTGTTTGCCCCCAAAACATGTAAAAAAGCGGGGTGTTTGTGCTGTGTGTTTCGATGTTAAGAAATAATAAGAAAAAATAGTTGTAACTATAATGATGTTAGAATCCTGATGAACTAAATTTTACTCCACTCATATTCCTTGGCCGTTATATGACCAAACATATAAGCATTGAGGGTTGAAAGCATCCTTTGACTTCCCTCAAACACAAACCCTTCTGGATGGCGGAAAAAGGGTGAAAGACGACTCATCAGACCATATTAGTTTTTGCTTAGGGGTCCAGGTTTGTGCTCCTTACACCAGGTAATGTGTCGCTATGCATTGGTCTTGGATACAAGCAAGCAGTTTCCAAATGACAACCCTGCTATAAATACCAGTTTGGTGAAGCTCACAATACACAGCTTTTGATGAGACTGTGTCACAAAGGTGTTGATTTAATTCTGTGGTCATTTTTTAGACTGTAATTTTGTGTCCGTCTATTCCTGTCAGTGAGCTTTGACTTGCAACCACTGATCCTCTTTGTCAATACAATTTGTCAATGTTTGGTTTATGCTGTCATTATTTTTGAGAATGCGCCCCATGCCACATTCAATAAGGTGTATCAGTTTTTGTGACTGATACACCTGTAATTTGGGCACTGACAATTTGGTCCCTGTGGAACAAAAGTGGTGATTATCAGACCACTTTAAAAGCTGCCACATGCTGCTAACTGGTATTCATCCTATTATGAGTTGTCAGTGTTATGTCAAAGTCAAAGTCCTTTTTCATGTGGTATTTCTGTTATCTTATCCACCGCCCTGTGTCAACCACTACAAATGCTAGAGCATGCTAAATTTGATCATCACAATGGTCAAATCTGGGCCTTGCCAAATTCAATCTCAGGACACACTAGTCACATTTTACCACCAACTCCATTCCCTGATATCCCGAAATGTGAATAGCACTTGAATATCTATGTGCTTTTTATTAGAAAATGTGTTTTACCTACTAATTACATTATTGTTGTTGTCAAAGCTCTTAGTAAAAGTTAAAGATGAGTTACACATAGCATAAAGCTTCATGATTACTCTGTATTTATTACTGTATATTTCCTGCCCAAAACAAGTTGCTGCATGAAAGGTCCTAAAATAACAGATGTACTGTTAAATACCATCTCCAGAGATCCAGTTACAATCTAAATCCAGCTTAATCTTTCTTTCTTCCATGTCTATATTCTCCCATGTACTGTATATAAATTGCTTGCTCGGCACTTCATCACCTGCCACACTGACACCTTTATTACTTCATTGTGGTGATCACCGTATTACCTAAAAACTCATTTATGAACAATTGGATTACCTGTGAGGATCACTGTTGCACAACGTAAACGTAATTGTCTATGTAAAGTTCTACACTAATCTGATCCAACATGATTAATGAATAGTTCAATGACAGATTCCAACTCAAATATGTTACCATAAAAAATAATGACTTATTTCTATGACAATCTGACTGCATTTCATTTCTGAACCATATTGAACTTACACAGGAATTAAATTCTATTTTTGATCACAAAATCCTGTGCATGTAATATACTTGCATAAATTGGGGGGTGGGAGGTGAAAAAATGAGAGAACAGTGAAAATAGCTGTGCATCTAAATACTGTAGAAAAACTGAAACAGAAATAGCAACAAGGCACTGGTGTGTGAATAAATGTAGTGCAAGATTACTATGCTGTCTGTCAGCCGAATGAATTGTGAATGGGATGTCCAAAACACATTTCATCAAAACCTTTCTATGCAGCACTGCTATGCATCAAAATAGTGTTTAAATCTTGTGTGCTAAGTCCTGAATACACCTTATATGAAGTAACACAAGATTCACTCCATTCACTATTGTTAATTAGTTTTAAATATGTTCAATATCTTGTCACAGGACGAGCCACATTTCATTCAAAACCTTGTGAATTTCAATTTCAATCTCAGGAAACTGTTTGCTTTCAAAGCCACCTTGAAACATCCTTGTAACTTGTAATAAATATACACTGATCTACAAGCACAAATTAATCAAATGTTCACTATCTTTCTGAAAAAAACTGACACAGAAATTAAAGGAGAGGTTTTGAGTGAAATTAAAAAGAATTGTCAGAGGTGTGAAGTAGGTTCTTAGATCTTCCATTTTGCACTGTAATATGAAAGATTCTAGGTAATGAAATGACATCCAAGTTTCATTAGATGCAGTTGAAAGTTGAGCCCCAGCATGAAGTCTGAGGTGTCACGATAGACCCTGAATACCACGTTTGTGTCAGACGAACTATGTTTACATGCAGTGGGTCTCTTTAAAGAGCATATTATCACATCAAAGCATTTCCATGGGGCCAAATCATTCGAGGTCTATTAATTGTGCTTGGACCAAAATGATAGAGCTGTAGGCTCATCAGCCATATGTTAGGCCACTGATTAGGCTAGAGCCATGCTGAGAGAGACACCATCCCTGAAGTCAAACACAGAGGTGCATCTATTTTGGTTAAGGGTTGGTATGCATCTTTACATCCCCTTTTATTGCTAATCTAATTGAGGGGGGCAGTTAATTTACAATTTTATGACTATTTCACTTGCCAGCACAACAAAATTATTTACTAAAGTTACTACTCCAGGTTCAGGTCCTTAAAGACTCTAGTGTGGGAAGATGAAACAAGTTTTCCTCGTCTCAGTCTTAATTTGATGCAAATAAACAAGTAATCATCACTTTTCTGTCCAGATGATTCAACCAGCAAAGAAGATTTTGAATAGAATAATAGAATAGAATAAGTGCAACAGACTCCTTAACATCTAAAGGCTGCCTTTCATCTTCATTATTTAACTCCACTTGGTTTTAACCATGGTCGGTTGAAAATAAACACCTTTTTCCTTCAATACAACAGTCTCACTTTTCAAGGGTAAAGTCATTCATTCTTTGAAAATGTATCTATTGAAAATCTATTGATGGAAATGCTAAAGAACACTTATAGTAGACTGTCAAATAAACAGGACCCATGTTTATTTAGAAGTAGGATGGGAAATGTCACAAAATGCAGGAAAACCTTTTTTTTCTGGGGAAGGATGCCCCGACCCAGCTGGCTAAACTTTGAGAGACGTTTGTTATCAAGGCAATGCAGTAAATAAGACTGATGTGTCTCACCAACGAGCCTTCAAAGGGAAAATTGGAGAATCTCAGGAAGTACTGCTCAAACTCAAGAACCGTATAATTTTATATTATATAAGTAGACCATACTACCAGTGATTTTCCATAGCCGTCAGGCTAGACAAAATATTTGAAATCACAGTAAGAGAGAATTTTGAAAACTGTAGCGTACTTATTCTCAGGAGAGGCCCCCCAAACCAGCAATGAATTTGGTATCCTCTATGCAATTTCAAGGGCCTATAGTAGACACACTTTCCATAACAATTTTCCTTTCAAGAAATGCTTTAAATTTAGGCTTAAATAGAACTTCCTCGTGGTTATGTATCATTTTCACAAGGACATCTATGAAGAGCTTAAAATGCACAACGGATTTCACTGTCTAATACGATGAAGTCTCTTCCCCAAAGCTACTCAACTGACAACCAGCTGCCAAGTGTCTTCCTAGCTCAGCTGTCTAATCTGAAAATTACTGTCATGTCAAAATTCAGACCTGCACAACAGTAAACTTGTTTTAAAGACCTTCACATGGAATTATTTACTTTCATTATATAATTAGACACCTGAAGCTATATAACGTGCATTCAGCAAAACTAACCAAAGTCTAGATGAACACAACAAAATCTATTCAGCCATTAATTATTTACATTTTTTCTCCGAAGCTGACTCAATTTTGAGAGCATTTTTCAAATATGCAATTTCTTAATTATTGTAGTGATGTTTGCAATGATAGGTTTGCAACCTATCAAAAACGATGATGTTGTTAGAATTCCATTGCTGTGTAAATATAGTTCTCCATTTTGTTTGTTAGATACATCGCAAGCTCTTAACTGGTGAACGTCTTATCACAGTCATTCAGTCGACTTCTCCAACCCAACCGTGGATCAAAGGGGAATCCATATGCTATTACTGTGCTAATGCCATGTGCTCTTTCACGCTACGTCCACGCATGCGAACGTATGCGTTTGTGGTGGTTTAGTGCAGACGGCGAGCTTTTCGAAAATGCTAGACACAAAAATGCCGTTTTCAAATTTAAACGGCTTAGTGTGGACGTAGCCTCAGTCAGAGGATTTCTCAGCCATTATCTCCTTTTATCCTGAACCAGAGCCAGAGGAATGCTTTCACAAAGCAGGACCCAATCATCTAGCAAAATAAACTAAGTACAAGAAAAGGACAAAAGCCTATCTACCTTAAGCATGGAAATACTGACATTTCTAACTTGCTTGTAGGATCATGGACAGTTAAGATCTGTGTACATGCACAAGATTTTCCTAAAGCTAAAAACCAGAGAGGCAATTCTGTAATCTATGAACTGACAGTTTCTGGAGTTGCTCCCATTACAACTAATTTTGTGAACAACAGTGACAGACACTATGGTACCAGACTCTGTGGATCTATGAATACGAATTTGACTATGACATAGGTATCTGCAAACTGAACCTATTTGAAAACTCCCTTTCATATTTTTTTCTGATCAAGAATGTCAGAGAGTCGGCTTGGATTTATGAACACACTTAGCCAAACTTAACCAGAAATGTAGATGGTAGGAAAGGCCTGGAGTCTTCACTGACCATCCAACCCAACATCCAGGAGGCTGACAGGCTGACATGCTGTATGAATGTGGGCCATCACTAATCTTTGCCACCGCAAATGAGACCCTTTGAGTCAATAAACACCCAGCTATCAATGACTAGATGTAGTCATCATTTATCGAGTCGCTCAATAGAGAGAGAGGGTAGTTTGTCAGACAATAAACCGATCTTACTGAAGCCCATCAAAGCACATTGTCAATAATCATAAGCATGGATGGCTCGGAAAGGCCAAAGAATGTATCAAAAGTAGATCTACTGCCTATTTCAAGATAATGACTCTTTAAGGAGATTATCCTTTTACACTGTTAGCATATTTTGTTTTCTAGTTTACCGCATAGTATATTGGTGTTGGTATCAAAACATAAAGCTTTCAGACCCTTGCTCATCCGAGCATCAATCCTATGAGCATGAAATACAGCTGACCTTCTCCTGGGCAATTTCTTCTCTGACAGGAGTGACTGTTTGGTTGCCATGTCTCAATGCATCTTGACAGACAGGTATGCTGTGGGCTGAGACTGTTATGTCACTGCTGTTTTCCTTTCAGCAGTGAAGTTGGAATTGGTGTAGCTTTTGTTTTGCCAGTTCACATCTCATGCAAGTCAATGTCATCCACCTGCCCTCAGTAGAGGCCCTTCAAGGGAGCTCTGCCCATATTACAGATGATTCTCATCAGAACAGATTGAATCGTGAACATGGCATGCTGAACCTCTTTCTAAACCACTGACCCTTTTTCTAAATGGTCTTACATAAGTTATATATGTATATTATAAATATATATTATACATTAGTCAATTTGACGTTTCTTAAAAATCCTTGGGCAGTGATGTGGGTTAATTGGACCTTAGAGAAAGTTCCAACTATAAGACTGAAATATTTGTTGGGGGAAATTAATATTGCAAGAGCCAATCGTTGGACATTTACCAGAGGAAACCCTTAATTTCTTTTAATGATTCACTCTATTTATGTCACTAACCATCACATCATCATTACAAGTTCATTGCCATAAATGGTAAAAATGTATATTAACTATATCTTTATGATGGCTTTATTGCGCTATAGGCATGTCATTACTCATTTAAAGTACATTCCTAAGATATAGATAGTGTCTTTAGCTTTAAATACATTTATAACTTGGCTGTAGCTGCATGAAGCATAGTATGCCATTGATCCACTTCAGAGTAGGCTCTGTTCCAAAGGAAATAAAGATGATTTTTGGATATTGTCAGTGTCCTACTAAAGGGCATGGAGGGCATCAAAAGCATTTTGGCAGAATTCCTCACTGAACGTGTCTTGTATGCCAGTCCTATTTCACCAATTTCGTACATGGTGTAAAAAAACAGTTTGAACAACAACTTTCTCCTTGGCTTTTTCCAACTCTGACCTAAGCAGGCTTTGTTAATATGTACAAATTGTTCAATTAGCCACATTAACCTAACACAAAGAGAAACAGAGGGATCGATAGATATAGACAGACAGATAGATAGATAGACAGATAGATAGATAGATAGATAGATAGATAGATAGATAGATAGATAGATAGAAATGACTGTTGGGAAACACAGGCAACAGTGGAGTTGAGTAGATGAGTAGCCAGATGGACAACAGGGTGGCTTAGGAGTTGGAGCGACTGTCTTTCAACTGGCCAAACAAGGTTCAATCCCTGTGTTAGCAAGCATCAGCCCTGCCGCTGGATCCTTACCAGCTTCAGGGATGCTGTCCTGTAGCTGACTGTGCACTCTGACCTCCCTGGAGGAGAATAAAGGGTGGAAAGAGAACTTTACTACAGGGATCAATAAAGTATTACATTTACTATTAGATCAGACAAAAAAACATATAGTAAGCTATTTTCAAATTTCATATCAACTCCAGCCTCTCAGGCATGTCATCCCAATAGCAGCATGCCTGCTTTTCTATTGGATCTTAAAAAAACTTAAAATATATGTAGAGGCAGAGAGCTGCAAGCAAGACTATTGTATTATGAATGGTTCTGTAAAAACCTACGGAGGAAATAATTACCCAGACCTGTCAGATAAACAGGTCTATTTTCTAGGTTGTCATCAACATGAAAAAGAAACTAAGCAAAAATATGAAAACCAAGATCTATCAATAGATGTAAGCACTAGGAAATAGCAGTGCACAGGTCAGGGTAAAAATCAGCCAATTGCCAGTAGAGCATATCACTTAGTATTCTGTACACCAGCACCTGAAACCAATTTCTACACTACAAATTGTACCAAAATAGCATTAGGATTTTGCTCACATATGTCATTACAGATGTGTCCTAACTGCGTAGTTAATGATGATCATCAATGAAAGCCTAATAACCAGACCATGCAGCATAAACAATTCTTCTTAAGTAGATTGCCAAAACTTTGTCATTTAATTTGACATTCTGTCAGTCTTTGTTCATTTCAAATTAACATGGCCAATTTTCTTAGAAAATCTGACAGAAAATCAGATATTGTTGTGCCATAACGATCTCCTCCACCCTCATCCTTGGGAGAAAACACTGATAAATAATTTTTGGAAATGTTTAGCAAGAAATGCTTTTGGCTGTAGGGGAGAGTGGGGTGAGTTGAGTCACTTTTTACTTGAGGCATCTTGACAGTAATGTCTCCAACTAAAGTATGTACATACATTTTAGGATGTTGTGCATCCCCGGAAATCATCACATTAGATCTAAAATAAGAATTTTTGAAAATATGACTTGCCAAAAGAAGTGGTCTCTTGGCTCAACTTGCCCCAGATGAGGGGTAAGTTGAGCATGGGGAGAGGATAAGTTGAGCCACATGGGGGTAAATTGTAAAGTAAAACGGACTATTTTCGGACTATTTTCACCTTATCTAATTCTATATCAAAGCAGGACAACTTCAATACCAACTTCTAAAAGGTTTTATTTAAAGTTACTTTAAGTTTAAGTTTACAACCTCAAAGGCCAATTTTCTTCAACAAGGCCTATATTAATTTTTCAGAACAAAATCAAGTGCAAAAACAAAAACAAAATCGGCTGCAATGCCCCTCACAGAACCGGGCCTATTTGAAATTGTTGAACCAATCACGTCCTAGAAAAGGTTAAAATGTAATTTATATGGACACCTTTTTATTTTTCCTTTATTGAACCATTGCAGTTTACATTTAGATTAACGTAACAAATTAAAGCGAAGATTTTGATATAAATAAATGCCCCTGTTGATACTTTTTTTCGCTGGTGTATTTTTAACAATAGCCATTCCACATCGTCATGGACTTCCCATTCTGGACCTCTCCCACTGCTCTGTCCAAATCCACAAGAGGAGTTGAAGCCCTGCATGTCTTCCATTTATAGAACCGTGGCATGATTGTTTTCAGTCTATCAAGTTCAAAATGTCCCATCTTAGTT
>OOFE01020501.1:0-17403 GCA_900323365.1 Monocentris japonica | reverse complement strand
CCTATGAAAAGATTCCAGTGGCCTTTACTAATCATCAGTCAGTGGATTTAATTGTACAACTTTCACCTTCATTTTAGGTCCACAGTCTAGACTTCCTTGGGGTCCAGAGTACTGCTGGTTTTCTATTCTGCCAGGTAGTTTCCATTCTAGCTGTCTAATCAGGGATTGATTAAGACCTGGGATGCCAGGTGAACGCAATTAACTTCCTGGTAGGAGAGAAGACCAGCAGCACTCTGGACCCCGAGGCCCGGATTTGAGGAACTCTGCTCTAGAGCATAGGTTAGGCCTACTGCTGCCTTCAAGTGTTCCTTGTGAGCTTCTACTTCTGAGTTCCGAAGTCTTAAATAGTCTAGTCAAGTGCTTTTGATGGCTGTTGATTTATTTTAGAAAACAAATGACACAGAGGTAGTGTATATCATAGAAAATTCCAAGTATTTACTACTTTGTTTGGTTGTTCATGTGCACTCTCCTCTTATTATGATATATCCAATGGCACTTGAAGGCAGCATATAACCTATACTGACCTAACCTAACCGGTTTCGTTATTATGGCTTTCTTAAAGGGATAACAAATTGTGTTTACGACTTATAAACTTGAAAGTAGGAGCTAATGCAGAGCACATGGAGACAACATAAAGCATAATTGATAGTGCTACATTCTTTCATGAAGTCTAACGGCAGTTCCAACCCTACAGTACTGAGTACCAGTCATCTGAGCCTGCTGATATCTTCTCTTCTTCACTTTGCTCTCCTTTGTTTGTCTTGGCTCTTAGGAAGAGATCGGGCTCAGCAGAAAAAGAAAGTAGAGATGAGAGGATTCACCTGGCTGTGGTGGCCTGTGGCCCCAGGCTAGAGGAGACTCTCACCATGCTGAAGTCTGCTGTTCTCTTCAGCAAAAAGCCTCTGCACGTCTACATCTTTGCTGAGGATCATCTGCATGACAGCTTCAGAGATGCTGTAAGTGTCTTCCTGTTGTCCTCCCCAATGAAATCACATCTGTCTGTTTGTCATGTATTAATTTGTTAGTCATACACATTATCTCAAAATGCTAGTCCGATTGTGTCTTGTTTTTGAGATCTGGCGTACACAGAATCACACTGATTGGCCTAAGTGGGGCATTACAGCAATTAACTGCAAACTTTGCAGAAGCATATGTAGGCTCATTTGAGATAGAGAGATAAGCTCTTCCCATTAGGTTTTCTATATATAAAGACTTCTTATACCATATAATTGTTGTTACTGTTTGACCCAAAGTGTGAATACCATCATTCATTGTGGAGAACATGTTTATAAGCTTGTTGCAGCATGTCAGTCTATAGCTTACTTGGCAATATTGGTGAGCTATAACCTATCTGTATCCTCATCTTTTCTCTAAGCTTCACTCATGGCCCAGCATGGTCAAGGCCAGGTTTAACTTCACAACCTACCCCATCACCTTCCCCAGTGAGAATGCCAAGGAGTGGAAGAAGCTCTTTAAACCATGTGCATCTCAGAGGCTCTTCCTACCAGTAGGTCTACAATCATCTTCCATGCATACGACTATTGGAGATCACAAATGTTGATACATTTACTCATAAGGACTATGTGGTCTCTGATTTCCAGCTGATCCTGAAGGACGTGGACTCTTTGCTCTATGTAGATACAGACATCCTTTTTTTGCAGCCCGTGGAGGAAATCTGGGCCTTCCTCTCTCAGTTCAATTCCAGCCACTTAGCTGCCATGGCTCCAGAGCACGAGGAGCCACGCATCGCCTGGTACACCCGTTTTGCCCGACACCCTTACTATGGCAAGACAGGCATCAACTCAGGGGTCATGCTCATGAACATGACACGCTTCAGGGAGAAACATTTTAAGGTAATGGGGCAGGTTTGTTTTGTTGTGAGAGGCTGAGGATGATGTCACATGATGTATGCAGAGTGGTAAAAATTAATGCCATTTTTATACGCTGGTGTTTCTTCAATTCTCCTGATGACCTATAATGCTTTGTGAATAAGTATTCAGCTGTAAAAGAAAGGATTCTTATGTCTGAAAAGACTTAACAGAATGGAAATGATTTTGATAATTTCCAGTCATAGATTTTATGTGCTTGTTCGTGTAGAGATTGTGATATTTGTTGTGAAGAATAATCTTCAGCTATGGAGTGATATGGCCTGGATGTCACCAAACAAATCTTAATGTCTAGTCATGATGCTGACATCTGGTAAAAGTATGACAATTTGAAATAGAAAATGTTGGAACCCTGAGTGGGTCTCCAGAGCAGTTGTACCACCAAGATTGACCAGTTGAGGTCACTGTTGTAATTCCTTTCTAAATACTGAGAATGAGCATTGTAATTTGATGGATGAAAACGTTTGCTTTGAGTTGACATACAAAGTGTTGACAAAGGGATTTGTTTAGGATTACTGGTTTTTGTTTTTCAGAAAATCCATATGATCTGAATGCTCTCTGATTACTGAGTATTTCTTGTCTTTCCAGAATGACATGACAGCAGTTCCACTACGATGGGAGGAAATGCTGATGCCGCTTCTCCAGAAGTATAAACTTAACATCACCTGGGGTGACCAGGACCTGCTCAATATCATATTTCACCATAACCCAGGTTGTTATTACTCAACACACTCATTTTGAGTGATGGATGCTACGCTATTTCAGGGAATTAATTGACTCAATAGCCCTCTTTGACTAAAGTCAGTAACTTGTTTTGTACATTTACAAATCCATTTTTTAACTGTATAATGGATTTTCATTGAAAAGACTCGACCACCTGTTGTTAGACCTTCTAAGCATAAACCCCCAACCACCTCTCTCCCTGTCCTACAGAAAGCCTATACGTGTTCCCTTGCCAGTGGAACTACCGTCCAGACCACTGCATCTACGGCAGCAACTGTCAACAGGCTGAACAAGAAGGTGTCTTCATTCTCCATGGTAACAGAGGTGTTTACCATGACGACAAGCAGCCAGCATTCCGAGCTGTCTACGAGGCCATCCAAAAGGTAATGTCAACTTCAACTGCCCAGAAACCAAATGTTTCTCTATCCTTGGGTGTTTTTTTTTTACTGAGCTTATACAGTAAGCGACAAACTAAAATATCCAAAATCTTACAATGTAATGCAAAATCATCTTTCTGAATGGGATGAAGTGCCTTTTTCTTCCTTAAAGTATTCCATCTACACCAAACACAGCCCACTATAGACCCATATTTTCTCTGTGCCTTTCTTTCTGTAGATGGTTGTTGAGTTCATAAAGCTGTCTGTTTGGAAAAACATTGACTCATTATACCATCAAAAGGCCAGGCCAGGCCTTTTCTATTAGGGATACTTACGTCCATCTCAGCTGAAAATGCTAAATCAATAGCCCCTTAAACCTTTCTGTCATCCTGCCTTGGCTCTCCCTAAGCCAACTAATTGGTCCCGCCCTGCTCTGCCCAGCTTAGTGACTGCTCCAAATGGTGCAATCTTTAGGGCTTTACTGTCCTCCACCCACCTCCCATCCGTCAATGGCGAGCTAGTATGTAACTCGGGGAGCGTTCTCACCGCTCCACCGGTCCGCCTTCGATCTGCTCTTGTTGATTTCAGCACATTGGTCAGCATGCAGGCAGCAATCGGGGGAGGGCGGTGAGCTTCATTAGCTGATCTCCATCCATTACCGCCACTGGGCCCAGCCTGGCCACTATCAGTGCGGGCAATGTTCTCAGCCATTAAGTAAACGAGCAGGCTTCATTATGGGGCACTCGGCCCCCCACGCCACCATCCGTCTCTCCGACAGCACAGACACCATATATATGCATACAGCATCCAAGATATACCACATTCCACTGAAACTATTTCAAAGGAGTGCTGTGGCTTGTGATGGGTGCAATCTGTGGCTGTCCTAAATAGATGAATATAGGGTACAGAGCTTTGTACTCCATTTTAGCTCAATTTACACATTCATTAGCTGATTGGAATAGAGCCTGCTCTAACTGAAGAGTGTTTCATCCTTTTGTTATAGGCTGTATTTGGGTGAAGCTTTTATCAGTGCTTTCTGTTGCTCCAGCTCCTCCAGCCCCCTGCCACTCTGTTCCTGCTCAGTCCTTTGAGGACAGCAGTCCTGAAGCCTAGAGCAGGCAATTCTGAAGGAAACTCTAATTTCCAGCCCACCAAGAGCTCCTTAGTCAGCTCGTCTCCCAAGGCAGGCTCTCACAGTCAGCCGAGGAGCTTGCAATAAAGGGCACTACCATTACCCAGCCAGGCCCACAGAAGAGTTGTAAAATTTTTAGTGCTGATGCTACGTTGAGACACCATGATGGCTATGTGGACAACGCAGCAGCAGCATCCACATAAAAATCGATAGGAGGCTGTTAATGGTGCTTTATTGCCTGCTGTTGGGTATGAAAGATAATAAAGAAAGTGTGCTTTGAGTGACCTAATGCTTAGCCAAACTGAAGTCAAATGAGACGTCGTAAAAAAGTGATCTCCTCTTATTTATTATGAGGGCAGTAAAAATAGGGCGTACCCTCAGAATGTAAAAAAAATAAAATAAATAAACCTGCTTCTTTATACACAAACGCTGGTTTGTAGCATTAATTAGCAGTAGAGTTGGGAGTTTTATCCTTGCCATTTAGTTGATGACATTTACACAAAAGCGCACAACAGTAAAGCATATCTGGAATGCTACAGCTGTAGTTTTCAATAATGCCGTCACGCCTTACTAAGCCCATTCTCATATTGTGGTGGTAGTAGATATTCATTATCCAAACACTCTCGGAATTGACAGACATGAATCAAATGTGGAATGATATTGTCTTGAACTGACAATGACAAATGTGGCACTTCATTCATGTCACTGCAATGCAATTCTTATCATCTCATCATGCCGGGACACAATAATCAACAGGTGTAGATGCACAGATTTTTCTTGCATTGCTGTTGGAGCTTAACAACAGTAATTTGTGGTTGGATTGTGTCCAGACTATGTAGACTTGCAATCACAATGTGCATATGAGCAATGTAAAGAGCAGTTGAAAGACGCACATTTAACTAAGAGACACATAACAGGCATTTTCAAGCAAAGTGTGAATGTACAGTGATGTGATAAAATCCAGTCGTCATTATTAGATCTGAAATATTACCATTGGAATCACTAGTGTAACGCCAGCCTGTTTTTTCTTTTGCTCACAGTACCCATTTGGTGAGAGCATGGTGAACTCCCTGCTTCTGCCTCTGGAAGCAACGCTACAAGCTACTACACATACCTACTGTGGGAGGGCAAGCCACCTGTTTACCAAGAGGTTACAACAGAGTATCAAGTCTGTTCAGCAGGATTCCACACAAAGAAGATGATCCCTGTAACACACCATTAAGACACTCCTGTATAGGGACAATGAGCTGGGTGACAGCTTACCATAATGAAGACTCAGGCCTACACTGATCCATCATCTGTTTACAACCGAATGTCAAGACTGTTCTAGAAATGGGGAAGCATGATCTGTGTAAGAGTACTTTTTTTTTTTTTACAATATGCAGCACAAGTTGGTACATATCCATCCAGTGAACATAAAATCAGGTCACAAATGCCCTCTTACCATTGAGGGGGGGGGGATGCACTGAAATCACTTTGCCCTACAGAGATTTTGAACTTCATAGATGGGTACTTATTCCTGACAATCAGGTTGCAATGGAGGAAGAACCAACAATCACTTGCTCCAATTATCTTGAAGAAAGAGGAAATGCAGCAGGGTACTTAAATACACTATTCATATAAAAATAGGGAGTATTAGTATTGTATTAATATAATTTTGCTATAAGCTGTATGTCTTAACGTTTGTTTGTTACAGGATTTTATGGAAAAGGGCTGCACTTGTTTCAAGGGGTAACTGAAACAAGTGCCTTCATATTTTTATTTTAATATGAGCAATTAAAGTGCTCATGAAAACTCCTTTGAATTTGGAAATATCAGTATTATTATTGATTGGAATCTGTTGGCAGGAAGCATTTTTGATATCATAAGAATTAGTCATGATATTATATTCATAGTCTAGTATGAATGTAAAAACAGTGAGTGAACATTTTATGTAATGTAATTGCCACAGGTTTATCCACAAACGTTTCAGAGCATTCGTGATATTTCAGTCCTTTTTTTTTTCAATCTTATTTGCCAATATGAAAATGTCAGACGGAGCAGTTATTTTCCAATCAAGCCAATCGGCATCATTAAATCTGCTCTTATAACATTATCTCAAAATCTGATTTTAAATGTTTTATGTAAAAAGCATAAATGTTGCATCTCAAGTTGCAATGTATGTCAAATACATGAGAAATAAATATTTTGTTAACTTATGTAACTAGTGTGGCTATTTCTCTTTGAACATTTTCATGATTCCAATGGCCTTAACATCTTTGTGAATAATATGTGTAAAGCTTTAATTGATTGCTAAGATGGCACAGCTTTTTTTTTGTTG
The DNA here is from genome assembly GCA_900323365.1 of Monocentris japonica. Lineage (NCBI taxonomy): Eukaryota > Metazoa > Chordata > Actinopteri > Trachichthyiformes > Monocentridae > Monocentris > Monocentris japonica. The sequence continues at coordinate 10,965 of OOFE01020501.1, read as the reverse complement.
TTGCTTTATAAGTAAAACTATTTGAGCTGCAAGCATTACAGATCCATGGTGGGCAGCTGGTTAAGTGTTGCTGAAAAGATGGTAAGTAAAAAAGTGAATGAAACATAATTTTGAGAGCATGTTGCTTCCCTAACTTAATGTATTTTCTGTTGAAGCAGCATGTTGAGACGGGACATAAAGCTCGGAAAGATTGTTCAAAGGTGTCCGACAGTGTAAACCAATGGCATATCCATTAGTGAGAGAGCAGTTTTATTTGATGGGAGGGGTGAGATTGTTCAAAAATCTTATGTATGCCTTTGATATAAAAATACAAGAAAATATAAATATACATTTGGGGGCATTTATTATTAAATGTGTGTATTTTATGGACATGGAAAATCAGCTGTAAAAGAAAAAGTCATTTTTCATTTCATTGTAACTTTAATGAGGCAAGCAAACTAATAACATATGTCATTAGTCTGATGTTTGTAGGACTTCATGCTTAATTGAACTTCCTAAAAAGTTTAATGTGGTGATGGATGATTTATGGTTAGATGTTTGGACCATTGCAGCCACAGCGCTTAAACTGACCTACTGTACTTGTTGCTCACTCACTTCACTCAAAGCATGATATATGTTGAAGAAGGCAGCAGCAAGCTGAAAATGAGAAATCAATTTGTGAAGACTTCAGAAAGAGTTGTTACATGGCCAAAAAGGAGCTGATGTGTCAGGGCCACTAGCCTCTGGGTCTTCATTTCACAGGCAGATTGACAGACGTGCTTGGAATGGGCAATGGACGTGGTGAATTTCAAATATTCTTTTTGCCAGGAAGTTGTTAGATAAATTACAGTTTTAACATTTCCCCTGCATGGAAATTGTGTGCAGTGAGTGGGGAAATAAAGAGTATAAGTGTTACAAAGACGAATTATGCCTTCTTGGGGAGTTTTACAAGTTACTTCTCAAGTTCTGCTAGCATTTCAATGAAATGGCATTATTAATGCAGTATAAAGCAACATTTTGTCTTCATGATCCGAAGCCAGTAGAGCCCCCGGACAACTGAATAATTGTAAAGGATTTGCGTTATGGTTAATAAATGATTCAGTCAAATTGCAAACTAATGAACAAACTATGTAATAACAAGGTTTAAAATTTAGGGTTTATTTCATAGGAAAAGGCTATGGTTTCCAGAAGGCAGGATGGAAGATGATACGCCTTCTGTTTTGATAATGCCAAACTTTGGGGCATGTTACTACACTGTGGTGGGGTGAAATGCTACAGGCAATCAGGAAGGCTTATGAATTGGCTATGGCTCACATTTGTATTGGAGGGCCTCCGTAATACAAGCTGGGCTTTAATGACTACTTTTCCCACTTCCACTAACATAAGAGTCTCCTAGGGGTTACGCTGGGTACAAAAAAGTCCTGCACAAAAATACTAGAGGTCAATTGATTTCTCCCTTGAAGTGATGCATTTGCAGAGGAAGGCTAACTGATGTTACTGAATACCTCGAAGCACAACCCTCAGAAAGATGGGTGCTTAGGGGTTCAAAATGCAAAGCACATTCAGCTTTTAGGAGGAAAGGCTAATGCTGCCATTGCCTGGTTTTACTCTCCTGAGTATGACGGTGATTGACGTCTCATTCTTTTTCACCCTAACAGGAACTGCCAATAGATTATTCATGTTATTGCTTGCACCACTTGCCTCCCTGATGTTGGATGGCGATTTAAAAAGCCCAGGCATAAATTACCATAGTTGGAAACAAATGGCCCAACACAGAGTAAAGAGGGAGACTAAGTAAGGGAAATGTTATGGGCTTAGCGAGTCAGTTGGAATTGTGAGCTTGTGGTTTAAGCCTAGTTATTTATTATTATTCTTTATCAAAATAAAAGAGGCTGTGTTTCATGGTTTATTCATTTACTCCTGCTAAATGAAAAAATATATACATTTTTGACTGAAAAGTGAACATGAGGTTTTCATTTCATACATAGAATACCATCTCCATCCTTGTTTTGAGGTCCGGTGAGTGGACGAAAAAAGGGCCATTGAAACAAGTTTCATACATGAAAAGTGTTACTCAACACAGGACGATCGGCTTTACACATCGTGGTTATTTCTAAAGAATAAATCATTTTGCAAGACAGCACTTTTCAGGGAGGATGGGAGTCTTGTTAGTGAAGATATGAAGCTCACAGTGAATCATGTGCCTTGTCAGTTTGATAAACTGAGCTAAGGGACAAACTAGAGAGGAGACGAGAGGAAAGTAGGAAGTTTGTCACAGCTGGGCAGACCACGTAGAAAAGAAATCTGTTTTCTCCCCAGTGCATCCGTCTCTCTTTTCCATTTCCTTCCTGCTGCACGGATATTATTTAAGGAGTGGACATTTTGATCAATAATACATTTGCCTGCACTGCTGAGACAGGTATAGTTGTGCTGATATGTCAGGGTTTAAGACAATTAAAGTAATTTACTGTTGAGCATTAGCTATGCATGGGTCCGTCTGTATCATGCTGAGAGGTGAATTTGAAATGAAAGGCCGGGTCAGTGCCTAGAAGAAAGGAGGCGTGGGTCTTGTCTCATCATGTGGTGAAGTTCAAATAAGGCAAACCAGTTTATGAAATGTTGTTTGGAAATGGTTTGGATGCTGGCTGAACTGCTTAAATATCTTAGCTTTCTTCTGCCCTCTATTGGGCAAAACGTGTGTCTCTCAACTGTTATAGACTGTCAAGTACACAGCACATTGAGATTCTTCCTCCTTTTCAGTTAAACTTTGTTTGAACAATTAATCCAGGATCTGCTTTTTTTTGTCCTGTGGTTCCTTTTCACTTTATACAAGTATCCAGCAATGGAGCAAGTTTTATTCAATATTTCCATCGATGAGGAAATTCTCAAATTACAGATACACTGTGTAGATCAATGTTTCAACAAATAATCCATACCCAGGCTACCTGGGGGGGGTGGTTCCTCTCTTTATACTTGGCAGCCATAAACTGCAACTGAAAGAGCTTCAGCATTGACCCCAAGGGCTCTTGCCTCCACTGCCATTACATACAAGATAGGAAGAAATGTTTTATAGCAGCATAACATTCAAACACAAAAATAAGGATGTTATCACTCAGTCTCACTCTTACGTTGACTTTTTATGGCCCAATCGCAGCAAATGTCAGCCTGATTCATCATACAAAATGCACAAGTAATACCATCTGTATTACCACTCATAAAAGAGGGTATCAATCACTTCAATTGACCTTTTTTCCCTGATAAAGTGCCTCATCAATGAGCCACATCCCAGTGCCCAAGGGCTAAGGACTATTGGTTGGAATCAATGGCATGCCAAGTGTTGTTAGTGAACAGTATGACCCATGATTCAATACCCGCCACTTTCTCGATTGCATTGTAGACACAGCTGAAAAGCAACATTAATGGAGGGAGGATATGATTCATGATATGTGATTGATTGCATGGACTATCACAAGTGTCCACTTTTACACACAAGGCTGACTACAGTATCAGAGGCCATAAATTGTCGATGACTTGGCCAAATGCCAAGACTGTGTTTCAACGGGATGTGTGCTGTCTGCTTGCATGCAAATACAAACGTCTGTGTGCATGTCTGTTCACCTGAGGAAATCTTGTCCAGGTTTTGCCCCTAGCCACGGCCCACATGTTTTGTTTTGTTGTCTAAACTAGTAGCCTGTAGCCTAGTATATGGCCTCCTCACATCACAGTGACATGACATCTAACACTTTTCTCTGCCATGTTCTTGTTTGACTCAGGTTTATTTACTTGGCTTAAAAAATCAAAGTGTGTTGAGCCTACATTCTTCTGTGCACTTGTTTTTCATATAAATATATCGAACATCAGATGTCCTTTCCCTTTGTCTTTTCAGTCCCTTGAGTCCTCAACCTCATAGAGTGTAGGTCATTTAATTGTCTCCCACACACACCCTCCTTCCTTGGCATTTCCTAATGAATCTAGCGTTCCCAGACCCACACATAGAGGTTGCTTCATTGACTATTGGAGCAGCTCGACCTGTGTGGGGAACCTTTAATTGTTTTTCCCTGAGTCTGACAGCTGACGACACATGATGGATTGGCCAGAGTACTCATCTCCAACACAGAAAAGGACAATCTCTTCATACCTTGAAAAACATTCACGGTCAAACGAGAACTTCTATAATACGTATCTATATGTAACTCATTGCAGACAGACACGTTAATGGGTGTTAGCAGCCGTGCAGATTTTCAAGTTTGATTGTAGACTGAAGAAGTGTCAGTTGGATTTGAGAGTACATTTAAAGTAGGAAGAGGAAAGCCCTGGGGTTAACTGGCCTGCTCCACAAATTCCGCAATTTACCACATCTCTCTCCACCTCATGAAGTGTTGGCTGTGATGGAACCGTTAAATGAACAGAGGTTTCTCACGACAGAAGTGGAGAGGGATGGTTTCTGGAGAATGTGGACATGCTCCTCATGTGGAACCCATTACAAAAACTTCATCTGGAATTGATTTAACTTGAACTCTAATACATATATAACACTGAAATAGATTAATCAGATAAATGACAATTTATCTGCAATTTGAGGCTACAAAGCTGCAAAATGTATAATGAGCTTGTTATGTCTCAACTAAGGAAATATAACACAAATTGCTTCAAGAAGGACATTTTTGAGGCCCCCTTTTTCTTTTCAAGGGCACTTTGAACACCAAAACACAGAGATGGTTCCTCATCAAAGCTCCTCTTAGTCATTATCATTATTTATACATGCTTGGAGGACTGGAGAACCTAATCTTTCAGCGAGGTGACTGATAGGAGGTGAGTGTGGATTACATGAAGATTTGATAGCATATTTCCCAGGATAACCTCATTCTGACTGAAGCAGATGTCATTTTTTAAAGCGGGCTACCTCAAATTGACAGGCCATTCCTCATCTCTTCCAGGAAGCCTTCTTACTATTGTTATGGTAGGAGCTTGGCATTCACAGTATACACCATAGTAAGTAGTATCAAACTGATGTAAATTATTGTTAAAATTGAGCAAAACATCACTGAAAGAAGGCGCCCACTTGATAACGTCAAGGATATACCAGCACTCACACACTCAATTGTGAATGGTGCTACTTGTCTGATGGTCCTGTAGCTCTGTGACACGGCAGCCTGATGTCCTCTATGGTAGCAATTTGTGGGTTAGCACGCCATCCTTTATAACATCTGAATTTGGCTTATGTATGGATGCTTACCCTGGATTATGGCACAAGGGATTACTGCAGCACATTCCGTGTATTGGTAAAGTAATCATTTCAGATATCTTTCAGGACGGTCTTCCAGTCTCACACATCAGACCTTGGCGAGCCACAAACAGGATTAGAACATAAGCTTCTAATTGAATTGTCAATCACAAATTATAGTGGCGTACCATCTTTGGCTAAATAAATTAAATCCTTTGAAAGAAATGTCAAAATTGCCACTTATTATTATTTATGGCTTTTGCATTGCTTTACCCCATATGTCATGTATGAAGTCGATTATGAATTTCAAGATGTCCATTACAATTACAAACTGGTAAATACCATTTTAAAAATTAAGTGAAACCTCAAACGTTTTACGAATGGAAAGGGTGGTACCTCGAAGTAAGTAATCCATATACAGGAACTTAGAGCACCAAGTGTAAATATTTCACTCAATGTGTCAATTTACACTTGAGTCCACGTCATTCTGCTTGATTGATTTCCCTTGTAACACCTATATAGGTAGAAAATTGAGTGAATTGAATGCAAGATGGCTGCTAGGGAAAGGTAAAAGGAAATCCATGCATGGAGGAGAGAGTTAATGAAATAGAGTCAGACCCTCAAGACACATACCAGTGACTTGCTCTTGGTCCCATGACAATACAGATCTTCCCCTTTAATTGAAATCTGGTTGTTCCTTGGTCATGAGCGACAGCATTTTAAATAAAAGCAGTGTCTCCTCTCTTCCCGTTCATTCCCTGTTTCTCTGATGCAGTAAAAGTTGATCCATTTTAAAGTCCTTTGAGGGGGCTTTTGCAGTGATTGTTTCTCAGTAAAACATCCAATTGCAACAAAAGCCAAACACTACGCCTGAATTTTGTAAATAACAGAAACAACCTTATTGTTATTTAGAACTACATACACATTTTTCAAATGTCCTACATATAATACCTTTTTCTGTCTGACACCCTTTTCATCTGCGATGCACGCTATTTTTTGACCAGACATTTATTAGAGACCAGTGTGTATTTAATAAAATATGAGGCTCTCCCTGAGACTGGCTATTAATTGAGACCAGGCATTTATTAGAAGTTTTGCACACAGCATGAGCTCGAATCACATGGAGAACTGAATGAACTGTCATTTGTTTTATTTTTTTCATTTTATGCATTTAGCTGATCTAGCTCTTATACAGACTGACTGACAATGAGTGCAACAGTAGTAGTACATCATTTTAGCGTTGTAGTGCTAAAAGAATCATTTGATCATTTCATGAGTGCTTCCTGAAACCATTCGTAACTCAAGTAGTATGTGAAATCTCTTGTTCATTCATGAGATTTTCATGTTCATAAGATTTTAAGAATGTCTTTGCTGTGAAGGCAAAGCATTAGGGTTTAAAACAAAGTTTTAAATCAAAAGAATCCATTGAACGATGAACCGTTTGGCTCATGCAGCAGTAGCCTAATGTCAATAGGAGTAGGCTAAGCTTTGAGTATCCTCTGCCCTATGGGCTACAAGTGATAAACAGAATCAAACTGAAATATATTTTATTTGTGCATTTAAATATATGTGTAGCCCAGCCTACATTCAAACTCGACATGCAACCAGTTCATAGTTGTAACCTATATCTAATCTAATCACAATGTAATTTGCAAACAGATTCTTCAATCATGCTTTCAACTCAGCAAGTCAATTCCTTTCATCGACCTGTGATGCTTCACGGTGACGGGGTTCTTGAAGTTCATCTATAAGTAGTTCTTGAAATGTTTTTGTGACGACATCCTTTGGGAAACGCACATTGAATTTTAAAGAACTTTCTTGAGACTGTGTGTGAAGTATGTTGTGAGTTTCAGGAAACCCACCCCTGATGGTAGCAGGGAAGGGAGAGCTGAGCAGCCAGCAGTGGCAGGATGCAGTGCACAGCCTGGCATGTAGGATTGGACCATGGCCTGGAAGTACCGGGGTGCAACTCCCCTAGCAGCTTGCACATCAGCACCAGGATTTCCAATTGATTACAAGCAGTCGTGGGCAACCAGTGGAGACAATGCAGGAAGAGGGTGACATGGGAGAGTTTGGGGAGTTTAATGACAAGGCGAGCTTCAGCGTTCTGGATGAGATGTAGGGACCGAAGAGAGTAATTCCTAGGAATTGCAGTAGGGTCCGATTTGGCATTTGTCATTATTAGCACTGTTGAATGAAAACTAAAATCATTGTCTTTGTATTAAAAGTTCTATAAATACTGTTTTCCTGGCAGTTGCAGTTTTAGTCCCAAGTTTAAGGTAGGAAAGCATAAAATGTCACAAAGTTACATCAGAATGTGGAGAATTTACAAGTTGACGCTGTCTGAGCTAGGTGATTAGAAAAACTTTGGCACTTCAGAGAAGATCTCCTCACCAGCCTGGCTGCTGATCTTCGATCTGTGAGGACACAAAATCCTTACTTCTTGTACCGTTACATCTTGTGCTTAAACAACACTCCTGAGAGGAGAAACAGGTGAAACTGGGTAATCTTTGAGGGAGAAAATCTGAGCGATAATGCAGGGGTCTGAAGTGAGACGGGGCACCTGTTGACAGCTGCTTTTTCACAGCAGTGACACTGATAGCTCCGTGGCAGCAAAACCAATTCTATTGGTGAGACCTTTCTTATGATCCCTCTCATCTCATTATTCTCTGGAAAGAGTTGGAGAAGGGTTGAAATTGCATCCTGACCTCAGTTTAGACATTTCTGATTTCAGGTGAAAACCTCCTATCTCCAATTGTTTTTCTTCTTTTTGGCTGAACTGTTTTTTTTGATTAGATGTTTATGTGCCGTTTATGTTCCATCATCTTCGGGCCCACAAATCCAGTCAAAATTCATTGTAAAATTTCCAATAATAATACATGGTTGTCAGTAGGAAAATGGGCATCATTTTATTAATTCCTGAAACCTAATTTTGGGACATACGTGCTTTTCATCTGACAGCAGTATTATGCTGTTTCTGCACACATGTTTTCATCTTTCTGCACAGTAGTAAAATAGTTTGAAAGTTGTTTTCCAAGTGTTTGACAACTAGTTTTTCAAACACCACTGTGGTGGTTACAGTCTATGCCGAAACCAACAATTCAAGTCAACATATGAATTAACATGAGCAGATGCTGTTTTTATTGTGACGGTGAGCGAACAACTGATCTAATCTTCTTTGTTTGTGACTATTGTCTGACAACCTGCAATAAATCTTTGTTTAGCCACATGATCATTCCCATAACAAAACAATCATGGAAATGATCAAGCCTGCAAGTGAAAAATAGTGGCTAGCTATGTGGTGGAGACCTGACTGGGCGTTTATATATTAAGTGCAAATTCATTGAAATCAAGATTAAAGATGTAGACGTTCACATTCCAGGCCTAGATGGGCTTGTCATGCATTATGAAATGATGGTAGGCTCAGTGATTATGCACGATAGCATAGCAGCTTCATTTGATAACGCTTTCTCCTGTGGTCCTTCCCACTCAGCTTGAGGGCCTCCTAATGAACAGAACATTTTGAGCACCAGAGCAGAAAGTCATAAAAGCATCATTTGGCTTTATGCTACCAGTTTGAACAACCTTTCATGCCACTGCTCTTTTTTCTTAATTTCATTAGAAAATGTGTAAATGCAGGGAGATGGGGATAGAACAACTCAGTGGGACTATCCACTTAATGTCCCCATGCGTTTGATCAAATTAAATTCAACATGTGCCCTCTTTAGCAACAGACACATCATCACACATTCATTTCGGGCCGTTAAGGGTTCTAGCAAAAATTCCTTATCCAATTAACATTTAAGAGAGATGACTCCTCACAATCATAATTATGTGGTGTGGCATTTATATGGCTTGTCCAGAAAGAGCAATGCCCCATTTAATCTTCCACAGCACATGGTCGTGATAGTTCACTAACTCCAAGTGATAGCTGTAATGGAGCACCACACAAGTTAAGAGCAATCATACAGCTGATGCGATTGTTCTTTCTGTCAGCGGGACTAAAGCTATGAGCAGTAGACGACACATGGCTGAAGTAAATGATAGAGAGAGGTAGAGGAAAATAAACAGTGTTTTACCATGTGTGTCATATATTTCTTTCTCTTTGATTCTGATTTCGAACTCTTGCGTTACACATGAGAACACAAACTACTAGCATGAGAGCAGAATGAGAACGTATGTATTACATATATATATATATAACAGTGAAGATGTAAGATGTACTTGTAAGCAAATGGATTTTGAAATTGATTTTTAGGGTTAGAATGCACTCAACAGTTGCAGAGTATTCTGTTTTTCATGGGGATAGTCAGCTTATTTTCCAGTAATGATGTTAAAATAGGTTTAATGTATTACTTTGTCCTTCAGCAATGAAGAAATATCAGTATCATTATACATAGTAAGAGGTGCCTGAAAAGAGTTGCGATTCAATTCTGCAAAATTGGATTCTTTTAGCTACACGCTTCATCTGCACCCGTCTCTGTCCAATCTCTGAGTGCAGTTTTGCTGTGAATGAAAAAATAAGATCTCCATTCAACCTTTGTTGCCTTATGGGAATTTAACAATCTTGCCACAATGACTCACTACAATGTTATACACAAAGATAAAATCTTGCTTTCTTCTTTTGCTTTGAGTCCTTTCTTCATCTCTTAAGAAATAGGGAAGATCAGGGGCGATTTTAGGACCTGGGGTTTGGGGGGGTGAGCCCCCTTAGAGAAGGACGCTGTTCCTGCACGCTGATTTTTTAAATTAATTATATTTGATATATTTGATATATTTGATTCATTAATGAATTTCTCCCAGCCCACTATAGAGCAATATCACATGGTGTTTAGTAGTTAATTACATCTGTCTTACATTTCCTTTATCCAATTGAATCAATACTAGTCTATAGTTTGTCTATAATCTTACCCTTTCTGTAAGCATATTATCTTTTAGTCATGACGAACGATGATTGTTATCTAAGGTGATAATCAAAGATACTGTAAGCTAATACTTCAAGAATGTATTTATATAAAATACTGGTACTATAAAAAGAACACTTACATTGCAATGCATTTGGGCAATAAGCTTAGAACTGTTGTAATCTCATCATGGTGAAATAGTTCACCTTCAAAGATTCCTCTCTCATCTATCTTGCCTGATCACTTTCTAACCTGGTACATTTTCTGTGGTCCTGCTGCTTTTCATCAAGTACTTTCTTATGTCCATGGAGAAACAGAGGTTTATTTGTAGGCTATGTTACTATCATGAGAGAAGCTGACATTTCAGTCATTTTTGCTAACTTATTTGCCAAATTATAGTTGTGTAGTGCTGCTGTCTGTCTCAGTCTAGCGCATGCACACGTCCGATATGGTGGTGGCACATCTCTCTCTCTCTCTCTCTCTCTCTCTCTCTCTCTTTCTCTTTAAATGCTTTGAAAATCACTATGCTTATTTGCTTATTCTAAAATGTTATGTATGCCTATGATTTTTGTTGCCTAGTTAGCCTAGTTAATGTAAAAATATTTGCAAAAAGGGTCTCAAATCACCCCTGGGGAAGATCTCAATTTTGTATTATTTTGTGATCACCTACATCTGAAGTGTTTCTCCTAAAACCCTCTTAGGAGCAAGGAGGAGATAACAGAGAGAATAAATTCTTGAGACTTTAGGAGATACATGTGAAGATGCTAACATGGGACATATATAATAGTAATATGTTCCTACTATATGGCTGCTGCCCCCATGGCTTCAATAGGAAAATGCAGCAGTATGTGAAAACTG
>OOFE01020500.1:11356-23483 GCA_900323365.1 Monocentris japonica | reverse complement strand
AAGACAAAGGAGGTATTGATATAGCTTTATCTGAGTAGCTTCGAAGAGCAGCTACAGCAGACATAGTACCTGAAAAGCTGACCTTCAGTTGTGTGTGTGTGTGTGTTATTATGGTGGAGGTTAAGGGTCAAAGAGTCTCTGAAGAGAAAGAGTTCTTCACTACTTACATCCTGCTCCCTCGCTCTCTTTTTCTCTCCACCAAACACACACACAAAGTGTGTGTATGTGCGTGTGTCATTATGTCACAGTAAATCATTTTGTCACTGAGCCTCATATCTCCATTCCTTCAGATATACTGAGAGAGAGATTTAATTACCACACATACACACAGCCACAGGTACACACACAGAGCTAGATCTAATTATGACACACACACACGTGCGTGCATGCACACATGCACGCAGGCACACACACACACCCACACAGCAAGGGAGTGTTACATTTAATTGTAACAACATGAAGCTGAACTGAGCAGCAACCTGAACCTTAGGAGGTAGATTCCAGCTACACGCACGCACACACACACACAAACACACACAAACATTTGTATTACTATATGTGTGAGGACAAATGCTAACAGTGATAGTGAGATCTACCTCATCTTTCTATCCTTGTGAGGACATCCAGAACATGTATGCACACACACACACATACACAGATCCACACTCATGCACACCCACATTTTTGTCTATACGTTTTAGTAATTTAACAGCCATTTTTATCCAAAGCAACCTATAAAAGTGCACACACACACACACACACACACAAACAGGTGCGTGCTGTCCTCAGGACACAGTGTCCTGCAGTTCTTCGGATTAAATAATTTGTCTTGTTGTTCAGCGGGTATTCTAAAACCAGCAGGAAAGAACACACACACACAGACACACACACACACACACACACAGACACACACACACACAGCTGAAAATTCCAAAGGAGCATGATTGATTGGTAAAATGATTAGCTGAAATTGATCTGTGAATAAATAAACCATTTTTTCTCTTGTTTATTAGTGAGTGTGACCTATTGCTCCAGTTCAACTCTGAGTATGACTGACATGATAGAAGCATTGCTTCTGAATCCAGCATAACAATAGTTAAAAGTGGAGTCATTGCAACAAGATTGATGATCAAGTTTTCTGATGCAAGGGCATGACAAAACAGCTTTCATGTTCATTTAATACACTGTGTATTAGGAGCATACATGTGTTACTACTTAAATACTACTAAAGATATGGTGTGACAACAGAGAAAACCTTATCAAATAGTGTGCGAACAAGATATACAGATATATTTCAATTTCTTACAAGCATTTCTCTAAGATCTAACATTTGATTTGGATCATTTCTAAATAATGTATTCTTGAATAAAAAAAAAAAAAATCAACTGAGTAACAAAATGTATTGTATCATTTTCCAGGCCTGGAAACCATTTTGCAAAATTCCATTGCTTTTCCAGGTTGTACATTTTGGACACCACTGTATGATTTTCATCTTCTACTGGAATCAGGTGGTGTGCTGCTGGCACAGCATGTGTACATTTTAAATACTTTATTTTCACAACTATGGCACAAAGATGAGATCTCAGTGACTTTGAGAGAGGGCTGATTGTTTTGCACGTTTGATAGGGGTGTCACTGTTCAGCTTGATGATGTCTCACAAGAGGCATGTTGCCATGTAAGTCTGAGATAAACACAGCATCAACTAGGGAACCTGTGATATCCGTGTATTGGTTCAAGATGCTAAAGAGGACAAGCACCTTAACTCACACTGAGATGCGACTGCAAATACCAATCCAAGACATTATCAGGCAGTTAAAAACAGTCTGTCGAAAATGAGAGAGATGGTCGGGTTTGCATAAACCCCTTGACGCCTAAAATGTACTTATGCAAGTGAAGTGTTGCAAAAAACACAGCCAGTGGTTTGAACTGAGCAGTTGAAAAACAAATGGTCTGATGAGTCATGCTTGTTCTCACCATGCAGACGAGTCCATGTGTGGTGCACACCAAAAGACGTCTAATGGCCTGAGTGTTTGTTTCCCATGGTGAAAGGTTGTGCCAGCTCTGTCATGATGTGAGATGCATTTTCCTGGCATGGTTTAGGTACATTGAGCTTCTTGGAACGCAAAGTAAACATCAATAAACACAAAGCCATTGTGAGTGAGTGAGCCGTTGTGTTCATCTTCTAGTGAAGTATAGGAAGTACAATTTTCCAGGATGACAATGACACAGAAATGAAACAACATTGGTTTAATAAGTGTTGAAATGCTGTAAACAATATCCCATGGCAGTCCCACTCACTAGATCTCAACCCAATTTAGCACTGATCGGCAATTCTGACACGGTGCCTAAGGCGGAATATTTTCATCCCTCCAATAGAGTCTTGTGGTGGCTTGTGGTGGTTCAACAGCCTATTAAAGCACTTTATTTTGGTTGTTAGCTTTATGCAACACAAGAACTAACAGGAGAAATGACTGGCAGGCATGTTATTGTTTTCTGGTGCATTCAACAAAGTCACAATAAACATTGCCCACAAGCAGAATAGTGGACAGGTAGAATGTCCTCAAAATCACCCCTGAGAACTGAAACAGAGAAAGACAGCGTCGCAGAGAGAGAGAGAGAATTCTGTGTTCCAGTAATTATTCTGTAGACAGTGAGCTGGACTATAATTTGGTCAGTCAGATGGATGTCTACCCTACAGACATTCGGTTTAGCCATTATCTACACTCATCCCTCCACCATCCATCTTTCTATTCCTTCTCCACTACATTTATCCTTGTAGCCCATCCCACCATCCATGCATTCTCCCCTTTTCCTCCCCATCTCCTCTCTCCACTCCTCCACACATTAGACCTAGCCCATCATTTACACTCATCCCTCTGCCCTTTCCAATCCCATATCCATTCCTGTCTCTCTACTCCATTCTGCTCTCTGCTCCCTTCTCCCTCCAGACATCACGTCTAGCCATATTTTAAACTCATTCCTACAGTCATGTCTGTCAAAACACTCATCTCTTCCACCATCCAGCCCATTACCTGCACTACATACACTATCAAAATATTTTTTTTGTCTGGTACAGAGGAATACAACTCACAGTATCACAGTACATACTTACACATGGTCCAAGGAAAGCAGTGCAAAAAGATACATAGTACAAAGGGATGGTGCAAGAAATGCAATAGGCAGTAGACTGTACATATCCCTTCATAAATACACATTCAGTATCAATGTGCATTCAAACCACAATGGCACTCATATATGGCTGCAGCTGTGAAGGAAGGATGGTCCCTCCACTCGTGTCCATTCATCTCTCCATCCCTCTTTCCTATCTCTCTAACCTCTCCTCCCTCCAGACATTAGATTGAGCCCATTATATGCACTCATTCCTCTAGTGATGTCCTTCCATCCATCCAGCCATCCAGCCATCCAGCCATTCATCCATCCATCGATCCCTTCTCCACTATCTGCCTCACTTTTCCTGTTGTCTGTCTCTTCCCTCTGTGTCCTTCCCTCTCCTCTCCTCTGGATATTATGTCTTGCCATTATCTACACTTATCCCACTACTCTTGTGCATCCATCTAGCCTCCTCTCCCTTCCATCTCTACCTCTATCTCTCTCCCCTCCAGATAGATCTCGCCTGTTATCTATACCCATTCTTTCATCTGCTTCCCTCTATCCATCCTCCTCACACAGCGTGGTCAGACACACATTCACACACAGAAACCCACATACTTCTCCTTTCCTCCCTCTCTCCCCTCCCTACCTATCCTCTATCTACTTTCATCCCTCTACACATCAGGGTTCCTACACATTTTTGCTAATTGAATTCCATGACTTTTCCAAAACTGTTCAATGGCATAAAGCACGATTTCCATGACCAATATGTGTCAGAGTCTACGTTGAAAATGTCACTTTTTTTACAATCTGAATGTCCCAGGTCTTATTTCTAGCTACAACTATCGCCTAGGACTGATACTATCCGGAAACGTCTGATTTTTTTATTTTGTTTTTATTCCTCAAAGGTACTGGTTGGAAAAATGATTATCAAAAAAATCCAGTGACATTTCCAAAACTATAAGCAAATGTTCCATTTTCCATAACTTTTACAGGCCTGGAAAACGCTTTTTTGTTTTTAATTCCATGACTTTTCCAAGTTTTTCATAACCGTAGGAACCCTGATCCATCCACCCATCCATGCATTCACAGTGATGTAGTGGTAAATAAAAAGCTGAGTAAGCTATGACTTCCAGTCATTTATCATCATAAGACAAACAACCAGCAGCAAAAACCAAAGTCATATTTTCAGAAAAGCATTAATTCAGGCTTTTTATCCCTTAAGACATTATCCTCCTAAGATAAATATTACATCCGTTTGATACTGTTTACTGTGATGTATACTGTGATCATAAAGATTTATGCCAGACTCAAAAGGTGGATAAAATCTATTCCTGGGTTAACTGAGTTTAGGTTTAGCCACTACATCCCTCTATCCATCTCTCTCCTGTACCCTCCTCTCTTGGCTCTGGCTACTGACTGTTTCTTTTCCTCCCTCCATCACTGCCATCTACTTTAAGGCAGTGCTATACTCATTCTCTCTATTCCAACCCTGCATCTTTCCCTTCATCCTATGCCTCTATTGATCCCCCCTCTCTTACCTGTCTTTCCCTTTTTCCTTCATCCTCCTTTCTCCAGTCCAGCCTATAAACATTACTCTCATTCTTGTACTCTGTCCATCCATCTCTCGCTGCCTACCTTCTTTCTCGCTTTCAAGCCTAGGCTTTCATCTTTCTGTGTCATCCTTCCATCCTATCCACCACCCCATATTCACCTGTTTCATTCTCTCTCTCTCTCTTAATCTGTGTGTGAACAAATCAATTGTTTTTTTTCTACCGGAGGTAACGTATGTGGATCAACTAATAGAGGAGGGACACTATGGTTCAAGTACTACCCTTTTCTTCCCCGTCCAAGAGAGTGGTTTTGTCAAATAATGAATGTTTAAGGAGACAAACATACATACTTTTGAATTTGCAATATCAAACCCAAGATGTGGCTGTCAAATTGATGCAAGATGGGAATGAGTATGTGATTCATATTACATCTGATACCATGAAATGCTTTGTGTGTAATGAGCATGGCTATTTAAACAAAGCTTGTCAATGAAAAAAAATGCCAAACAAATACCCCAAAGATGAGGATGGCCCAGTACAGCCTAAGGCTAAAGTGAAATAGACCTAATGATCAACTAAACCCAGATAATTTAACTGATGTGGATATACAGGAATCTCAACCTGGCACAGACCCAGGACCAGGAGAGACTGTGGAGGAGGAAACACAGCAGGAGACACTGGGAGGGATTTATGCAGTGGATTCAATGGAACAAATTGAATCCTTGTAGCAGAGTGCATGGGAGGAAAAGAACTGCACAGGTGAGGCCAAGCAAGGGTTCAGCACGTGCTTGTTGGATTTTCTAACCCAAGGAGGGTGGAAGTCCAGTGGAAGTCTGGGGGGAGAAGATGATTGGGAGGTTGATTTTGAGGAATATGAGGAGGTGGAAATGAAGGATGCCAGTGTGTTTGACAGTGTCCAGTTTGAGAAGATGGACACTGAGTCTGCCAAGCAGAAAGGTTAAGGGGAAGCTCTACTGTCACAAAGTTGAAAACACTTCTGGACAATACATAAAGGGAATTGCAACGTAAATATTGAATCTACTTTTTCTGATTCTACTTGTCTCCTCATGCACAACAGCCATAAGAAAAGAAAATTAGGATGACCTGGACAAACCAAAATGTTACCGTTTGAACAACCTCAAAAGTGACGGCAAGGATATCGGCCAAGAACAAATGTTTAGATAATAAGGAATCCATTATGTTGGGGACTGACAGGCTTCATTTATGATTTTTTGTGATATGGTCTTCTCCTCCAGCCTGACCTCTATCATTATAGGGTCATTTAACATCATTGGTGGTAGAAAGGTACTTAAAAGAGCAGCCCTTATAGACTAAATTCAGATGAAAAGAGCTTCTGTTGTATTTTTGCAGGAGACTCATTCTGATATGGCTAATGAGTTATAAAGGCAAAGTGAATGGAAGGGGATTTTTTTTCTGTCATGGGTCAAATGTAAGTGGTGGAGTGGCCATACTTTTGTCCCTTTGACTTACTTGGAATATTATTTATGTTAAGGACATTGTACATGGCCGGCTTTTGAGAGTGGATGCAACCTTGAATGGCTGCATGTTTCTTTATTCAATCAATATGCCCCCAGCGTGGGTCAAGATGGGTTGTTTTTTATGCCATGTCAGACGCACTCAAATGCTGCTCAATGGACAGACTCATTGTGTTGAGTTGAATTTTTAATAACGCTCCAGATCACAACATGGATCAGGACCATGATGAGCCTCACCCCTAGTCAGCCAGTGCACTGAGAAGTGCAGTTATGAATCATGATTTGATAGATCTATGGAGGGATACGTTTTTGTTTCCCGTGGTGAGAGAGCATGTTTCTTTAGGAGTACCACTACACCCATGGTCCTCTCTGACCATCATTATGTCTCAATTGCAGTGTCAATAACACTTCAATTCACAGTTGCTACAGGACCAGGACTTTGTGGGAGCATTTTTGGGAGAAAGTGAGAGAGGAAAAGATGCAGTACCAGAACCTGAGGCAATAGTGGGATCTTGATTAAGTCCAAACCAAATTATTCTGTCAACAATATGCAAAACACTGAGCAATGGCATTTAATAGGAAAACTGAAGCCCTTGAACAACAGATAATACATGTTATGGCTCTGGTGTGTGGGGGGAACGAAGCTCATATGCAGCTTTCTCAGACAGGGCAAATTACAGCTCAGGAGAAGGGAACCCGGTTAGAGCCCGTTGCTTGAAATTTAATGATGTGGATTTCCCTGGAAGGTTTTTTTTTTTTTTTTTTGTCTACAGAAGCAAACAATTGCAAGCAGTCTATTGCAACACTTTAAACTCCCTTGCGGTAGAGGGACTGATGACCCTTGGGAGATTTGTTTATGTACCATCTCCTTTGATGCAGACTTGTGCAGTGCTGAACAGTGTGATGGAGTGGCAATGGAGGATCTTCTGCGTGATTTACCACATTTATCGGAGGAGGCTTCATGGAGTCTGGAGCAATCCCTTTCTCACAGTGAGCTAACTGAAGCAGCACAGTAGCAAAATTCAAGGCAGGCTCCAGGCCTGGATAGCCTATCAGGGGACCTCTACAAAGGGTTCTGATACTTAACTTGGCCGGACCTGTACAATGTGTTTCGGGAATGCATTAGAGAGGCAAACCTCCCTTTAAGCTGCCGGCGGGCTCTTAACCCTGCTACCTATGAAAGGTGACCTGGGCCTACTGGGCATCCGGTCTCCCTCCTCTGTCTGGACACTAGAATTTTTCCAAAGCCCCACCAACAGGCTTAAAACCATCATGAGGTCTTCAATACATAGAGATCAGACATATTGTATCCCGGAGCGGTCTATCTTTAAAAAACTTGTTTTTTGTTTTTTAAAGATAGCTACCTCAAACTGAACTTGGGTTTTCTCTCCCTAGATCAAGAAAAAGCTTTCAACTGGGTGGACCATACTTTTCTTTTTAAAACCTTTGATGCTTTTGGATTTGGGCCATGATTCATAGATCTTGTTATAATGGTGTATCGTGTTGTCTACAGTATCCTGAATCAGGCAGGGTTGTGGTCTGTCTGGCCTCCTCTATTCACCCTGCATCAAGCCTCACCTGGTGACTCTTAGGGCACAAGTGAGTGGTGTAGTTGCACCAGGTTCTTTAAATACTCCTCCAATGTGCCTTACAGCCTACACTGATAATGTTACAGTGATTTTATGGTCACAGTGATGGTACAGTCTCTTATTTGTTGTCTCAATATATACTATATGGCTAAGAACTGGGAGGGAGGGACTGGAGGACAAGATTTCAAGATGCCTTCAGTGTTGGGGGTGGGGGGGGTGTTAGTAGTGAACAATCCGGCAGCATCAATGCTTTGGCACAGAGAAAGAGTCATGGACCCTCCTGGTCCTTTTCTCCAAGGCATACAAAAGTCTTTTGTTTATTTTTTTCTGAGATGGGCATCATTGGCTCGTAGATGCTTGTTTGGGGAGGAGATACACTTAAGATTTTGGTGACTAGTAGTTCTCTTGTCTACCTATGTTGAATGCACTCATTGTAAATCGCTTTGGATAAAAGCGTCTGCTAAATGACTGTAATGTGATGTCTTTTTCCAATGAAAGAAATAGCTCCGAATTGTCTTTCTTTCCCTTTGTTCTATGACACAGTTTTCAATGCCTGAAATATACTTTCTTTTTCGAGATCTGAAGACAAGCATTGCCAGAGAAGAACCTTTGTTTTCAATCCACTTATAGCCACCCAGCAGGATGCAGGTGGAGGGGTGTCTTTGGCATACTGTATGTGAAGAAGGGTGTCTCTAGATTAAGTAATTTGCTCAACTCGGGGCAAGGGAAATGGAGGACACCACTGGAGATTTCAGCCCAACTTGGATGAGGTCAGGGAGATTTGTTGGTGGATTGTTGGAAAATATTCTTTGAGGCCCTCAAGTTCGCGGTGCACAGCTACATGACTGAGGAGATGGTAGTGGTCACTTTCCCTGACCTTTCAGTCGTTCTAAAGGCTGCAGAGAGGTTTTCTTTTCAAGGACTTCAGTGACTCAGTTTAACCAATGCTGGGAAGAAGTCACTGTAAGCTCTGTGTCAAGTCAGCCAGTGTTGCACAGCTAGCAGATCAGCCTGACACTAGGTATTATATAAGCCACCTATCCAACAAAGATCTGTGGACTTGGGATGCTTTTGATCCTGTTTCAACCTACAGATACTGCCTACCTGTCCGTTTTACCCTGCCTCTGACACTGTTTTTCATTGCTTTACTGAGTCTGCTCCCATTGTTACTCTTAGTGTGCACTTCACCAGGGAAGTTTTTTTTATTTAATTACTGTCTTTTTGTGCTTTCAGTGCCTTATTCCCAGGGGGAACAGCGGAAGGAGCACTCGGGCCAATTTCCTCTTTCGCCAAGCAAAACTTGCTATCTACACCACACACAAGAACAAGCAAGGAGGGGAGGTTATTGATCTTGTGACTTTATTTAAAACCTTGATAACAACTTGTGAAGGTATTTAAAACCTTGATAACAAGAGTTTCTACTGATTTTATCTTTCGTCAAAGAAACAATGATATGATGTCAGGTTGTATAAAAATGTGTGGTGTGTGGATGACACTGCATGTTCTGTGGGTGCTCACGATGTGTTATCTTTTCATTTGTGAAGTGATAGTATGTTTTGTCTTCAGCTGATACTGTATGTTGGCGTTGTTGGGTGTCTTTTTTTAAATACTCCCCCTGTCGTGTGACTCACATGAACCTCAAATGACTCAACAAAGTTATTTTAAATGTCAAATCTCTCTCTCCCTCTCTTGCTCTCTCTGTCTAAACATTTATTATGCTCTCATCCTTAAAGTCCATCCCTATTTCCCTTCCAACACCTTCTTCTTTTCCACCCCCCCTCCTCCCTCTCACCTCCCCTTTTGATCACCTCTATTCCGCCTCTATATCGTCTTTTCCTTTCCTCACTCTGCTTTTTCTCTTCCAGGTCCCCTCTAAACTTGACAAGCACCCTTTCTGCTTTTTCTTTCAACAATGTCTCTTCTCCCCACTATCTCTTTCACCCTTTCCCTCCACTCACCCTCCTTACGTTACTATTAAGTTTCAATGCAGAAATACCAAATACATATTCTGATCTAAAAGCATGCTCATGTAACACACATGTGTATTCACATTCGCTTGCATTACTGTACATAAAGCCTTCTTAATTATTCCCGCAAGGGGATTATGAAATGATGTAAGATTACGTAAGAGTGGTTGTGTGTGTGTGTGTGTGTCCAGTGTAAAATGTTAATTCCCTCTGAGATACTTATAAACATCTAGCCAGGGAACAAGGCACTCACACAGTTCTCAAAAACAGCATTTCCAATATGTGTGTTTGTGTGTGTGTCAGCTGCTGCCAATAAATAACACACTATAACACATACACACACACACACACATAAGCATAAAGATGCACACAAACACAAAAAGAGATGAATATTCACAGAAACACACATGCACATGCACAAAGACACATACACATATATGTAGACACACACATGCATGCAGAAAAACACACACATTCTCACTCTCTTTGATTAAGCTTGTATTAAATCCAGAGAAGACTAATTACATGCTCTTCACCGCAACACAAGTAAATAATACTATTGATTTTAATATCTGTACTATAAAGGGGGCTCAAAATAAAAAGTCCCTTGTTGCAAGCAGCTAGGAATCTCTTCAGATGAAAAATTATCTGTTAAAACTCAAGCTGAAATTTAAATTAGGGCTCTTTTATCGACCCCTAGTCTTGTCTGTGCTCTTTGCCATAACTTACCTCTGGCGTTTCCTGAAATTAGTTCAAATTACATTCTCACTCCTAAGAAACTGAACCATGCTGCTTGTAAGAGGAGTGAGAGCTGCATCTTCAGGCAGTCTCAGTGCGATTATTTGGTGTACGCCTGAGTCAGGGTTAGGGTTAGTTCATTTAGGTTAATTTTGTGTCTGCTGTCAATCGTAGACCATTTGTCACTTTGAAGTGTAGTTTCTGTACGAAGTGACCTGAAGTCAGATTGAAACATCTCATAGATGTTACTGTCAATGAAACATGATAATAACTAATTTGAGACTAATTTTTCTAAAACCTTAAATAAAAACTGTCAGGTTGAATATAGGATATAGAATATAAGAGACCAAGGATCAGGGTCAGTCAATGCAGAAAGGATTGTTCAGGTAGCAGCGAGCCTCTCCCTAGATTCCCCCTTTATAAACCCGGTGCTAAAACATAACTGAGTTACTTTATGTGGGGGTGGGTAGAGATGCTTTGTGCAGTGGTTGAAAAGGAAAGGGTGCTGGGGCTTCAATTTTAAGCGTGAGTCAGTTTTATCTCTCTGGGTTGTGGGCTGTCTAGCATTTCTAAAGTCACAGTAAAGCACAGCCTCGTGTAGCTTATTGCTTAATAAAACAATGGCAACACACCGTTGTAATTAAAAAAGAATTCAAAAGCTCAATAATTCTTTTGCTTTTTAATCAATAACAATTACATGTTATTATTCCACCAAGCAATATGGTGTGGTTTTTGAACAGTGACTAAACTAAGTGGTTGCTAAGTGACACATAAGTACCAATATTAGTGGTGATTTTTGGTTAATTAAATATTTATGGGATAACCATTTATTGGGTATTTTACAACAGCTTTGAACTTTGAACTTCACTAAGCCAATCATAACTAAGCACTGTCCATCTGATTTAGAAATGTATATGTGTTGGCCTCTCATTCATTTAGAGATGTCATCTTTTATCCATTTGGATGTCTGTGCTGTAGACAGACTAAAATGGTGAGAATTGAAAACTGAGAAACATAAAGGAAGATTCTGGTAGCAGTGCTAACCAGTTAGCTGCCACAGTATAGTATGTTGATTTTGTGTTTGTGAAAAGTGCCCAAATGTATACTACAGTGAAAAGAATTTCTGAGTATGCTGCCCGATGTTACTAGAAAATACTGAATGCCCCATAATGCATTGCTGCGGCATAACCTCCATAGCCATGCGTTTCTTTCAGCGGCGGATGAGAGTGATTGGTGCTGGTGGTGGTCTGATTTCAAAGGACTTCGTATGTAAGTAGACAATATTTATTTCACTAACATGGTTTGTGTTTCATCAAATATTATTAAAACTCTTATGTGTAGTATGTAGTAGGTAAGTATCCAGTTTCAAACACAGTGAATATCTCTCCTCTTCTCTCTTCTTGTCATATCTCTTTTTCTTTATCCTCTCCTTTCCCTGTTCCTCTCCTACCTCTTCTTCTCTTATCTTCTCCTCATTTTCTCTCTCCCTGTCCTTCCCTTATCTATCTATCTATCTATCTATCTATCTATCTATCTATCTATCTATCTTTCTATCTGTCTGTCTGTCTGTCTGTCTGTCTGTCTGTCTGTCTGTCTGTCTCTTTCGCCAATGTTACAGATTACATTTGCCACAATGAATACTAACTTAACTGTTAAGTCCTTTTACTGAACAC
>OOFE01020497.1:0-30696 GCA_900323365.1 Monocentris japonica | reverse complement strand
ATATATATATATATATATATATAAATATAAGTATATATTGTATATCCTTTTTTGTAAAAGCTGTTTTGAGCTACAAATGTATGGATGCAATGCATCATGGGTTATTGATCAACATGTAAGAAGATGCAATGATTTGTACCCACGGAGATATGATTGCAGGAAATGAAATAAAACTTCCTTGTCTATGCATTGGGTGTTCTGTCGTTATACAGCCAGCGTAGTGTGGATTACTCTGAAAATACAATCTGGTCTGATTACAGATTACCTGTAAAAAGTAATGAGTTACAGATTACTGAAATTAGCCATTTTGAGTGTTTTTGATGTTGGTTTAAAAGTGTGACTGCCACCAATATGGATTATTCCAGATCAACATCAGTTCCACTTTTCCAGTAAAATACAATTACAATAAGACTGTTATTACTAGTTACTAGTTATTATTACTAGTTATTACTGACTGAAATGTTCCATTCAGTTTGACCATGATCTTCCAATATAAATCTTCCCCTCAATAATGTTCATAACCTGCGGATCATATCCATTATATATATTCAACTTTATCCACACTCAAATGGTGATTTAACTGGGTTCCCTTGTTCTGAACCCTGTGAGCAAATACTTCAGCTATCTTTACTATGTACATACTGGCTTATTCCTTTATCAACTCTCCTTACCTCTGTTAGGAATGTGTTTTTGTTCTGTCTGTTATTGATGTATGTTTATTTGTTCCTTTCTTTTCCTTTGTTTGTTTTGAGGGTGAGATGTTTTCATTAGCACTTTGTTTTTTTTATCTCACCTGCACAAATTAGAGGTTGCATCTTTCCTTTCAGTGTTTTCATTTTTTTTTTAATCACTGTGTTTTTCACGTTGTCTCTGTGTTTTATCATTGTGCAAATAAACTCAACTGTACCCGTCAACAAACATCAAATTCCAATTTGCCCATTTCATGTTGTTACGACACACAACAGTTATCTCACAATTCATTTTCAGTGGTGCTATCAGTAACCTTACCGAACATCATATCAGTGCCTGCAGCTGGCTTATTTCCTCGATACAAATAGTATACACATTCCACACTTCCCAGCATCAAGACATAGACCCAAATTACTCCAATTACTTTAGGTGTGGCAAAATTGTATAGAAGCTGTGCATAATATCTCATATCGATGAAAAAATATCAACATACAACATACAAATGTGTCCATTATTATCATCAGTAATAATATGTCATGGAGGGTGAAGCAAGAGATATTTCAGACAGAGAAGACATGTTACGAAATAATAAACAGTCAAACATATGAGTGTGCAAATATTTCCATTATTGTGGAAGGAAGTACAGTAACAAACCACACTTGTACACCTATATAATGCACCTACAAAATAAGGATTAGCCTATCATAATGACCTGTGCTATCTTGCCTAATGATACAGAAGACTAACTCAGCCGTGTAGATGGGAACATTTTATAGACATGGAATCACTGATTCCTTTTCACCTATTCACCACTTCATAACAAGCTTAACCCTCAGTGCTTTAGTGCCTATTAAAGCATAGTATCCTACTCATTGACTGTACCGATTTTTAACATTGGACGCTAAAACTCAGGATCATCCAGCGAGTATACTTCCTGCATCTCCCCACCAAGTCACTTATTCCCAGCAATCCATTGTTCCGACTGTCCAACAAATACATGCAGTTATGTATCATAACTGTCAGACCTATTTTTGTCCTACAACCAGCATTGTGGTCCTTCTCAGTCTCTCTTTGACTTGGAGGAGCTCTGGCTCCTCTTGTCGTTGCCCCCTTTCTCTCTCCAGCTGGGGATTCATTAAAATGCATTCACTCTGGGAGCTGACATGAGTGGCCACAGTAAATAAGCACAATTTTCACAAGATACATTATTGATGTCTGGTTAAACCCAATTTACTTCATATGAAAGACCTGAAAGAGCCACACATTCAATTTTATATAAAAGCCACTGAACAATACCCATAAGGCACTCGTTCAAGCGTTGTCTGATATATCAATGGCTGTGGTCTAACCTCGGGGCCAAAACTGGCCTTGGCTTTTGAAGCTAAAGTGGAAGTCCTGGGAGAGACAGCCCCTTTCTTTCCCTCTACTGGCTGGCTGCAGAACAACTTGAAACTCCACCCACCTCAATCTTTTGTTCAAGTTGTTGTTGAAATAATTTCAACAATTTCATTTCATTTCTTCTAATGTCTCTTCTTCTGGTGATTTCTTATGTGTATCTGCATAATCCTGTTCGTGCCAATGACAGCGGCTCTGGGACGTATACGGGTTGCTTCATGACCAAATAAGACACTATGGAGTTGTGGGCTTCTACTTATTCCACCATTTTTACTGGACTGCGCAAACTTTGCCTCCAAAAATACAACACGATGGTGCCCAGAAATCCCACTTCCCTGGCTAGCAGAAAGTCAACAGGTGATCATCAGTCACTTAATTCATTATCTATGGGTGTAGCATTCAAAGTAAAGAGTGTAAAAGTGGAGCTAATGTAACTGTGAGACTCGAAGACCCAGAGGCTGTGTGAGACACATGAGCTGGATCCCAAAGCTCCAAAATTCACTCCTCCTTTCCTCCAATACCTCCTCCTTTCTGCTGTGACCTGGAAACCGATGGTAGTGCTGCCATGTTGCTTGCTGCCCCAGTAGTGGAGGAGATGAGAGAAGCTGCTTCTAAGGTCTCCTGCGGCAGAGGATCCGCAAGTGTTTCCTATCTAGGAAGTCTTTTCAGTTTTTTGGGTGTGGTCATGCCCAGAATATGACATCACTGACAAAACTTGAAGAAAACATGGCAGGGGAATTCCTCTTTCCAGTTGTGGGGTAATTATACCTCTAGGCGCAATGGATTACTATTTTAATCCCAATATCTCACAAAGCAGAGTGAATTGGGCCACTAAGAAAATTCATTCACCAATGTAGGCTGAGGAAAAAGGTTAATCCATGACTGCATTAAGACTACATAGACCTACTGTATAGCCTGTTAATGAAATGAACATCGGCTGGATAATATGAATATGACTTTCATATTTTGCACTGGGTGTGAATAAAAACTTTGAGGCATATTGTGGATTTGGGCTCATCGGTTATGATAGGGCCACTTCAACAATAGCAGCTATCCATTTTTGATGATGGAGTAGCAAATAATCTGTCTCCTCTCCTAAACTCCTCCAAGTTACTTCCTGGTAGGAGACGAGTGGTAGTGAAGGAGGGGAGGAAAGGAGGAGGAGTGAAAAAGCTTATGATACTCATATGAGACATGTACAAGACAAGGCCTCACGTGATTTTATTTGATCAGAAATTGATTGACGTGTATATAGTATGTACATGGGTCAATGGTGGGGCACTGAGCATTTGTACCCACAGCGTCTGAGGCATGGGGTATTCTCATACCCTACATAGCACATTATGTTGCGAGATAGGAGCTAACACAAGAGTAATGTTTTCATAACTCTTTTGTCTTTCCAGGAAAGGGAACTGTTTTCTCTTCTACTGTACTACTCAATATTGTTTTAGACAGCTAATATTTATCTTCTGCCTCTAGAAGCCCCTTTCTGGCACTGGAGCTGATTTACGAATTGCAGTGATATCATTTGGTTTGGTTACCTTTTGTTCTGCTGCACATTTGGTAAGGTGAGTGGGTGTTTATGCTGGGGATTAGAGGGTTATTTTGATTTCCTTTTGATAGAATCTGTTACCCTGTTACATTGATTGGCAAAGCTCTGTCGTCAAATTACTGCTGTGGTGTTTCTAACCTGAATAAAATTTCCATTCAGTGAGCTTGTGACACCCTTGGAAATACAATCCTCTTAAATTGATCAGTTAGAGATGTTCTGAGTATATTGTTGGGTGTCATATGACACAATTTAGTTTCATTGCACATATTTAAGGCATGAGTTTCAATGCATCCTAAAATGATTTTTAAACCTTGTCTGAGACGATAAATAGACCATCAGTTTCATAACACTGTAACAGTGAAGGCTCTGTAACTATGTTTTTGGTGGCAGCAGAAGCGCTTTGGCAGTTTCTTTCATCATCAATCTGTATTATTCAGGCTCTTTTTACTGTGGAATTTGCAACTGAAACGCTTTTAGCATTCAGAGCCACATGACCAAAACCTGGACTGGCTGACCCAAGATGTGTGCACCATACCTGCCAGATGAGCTTTACAACTATTGCATACCTTGTCCAGCCTCTGATGCCGCTTCAACAGTTCTCCATGAAGTGGCGATCTGTTCTTCTTTGCCACTTCCTGATCCCTCCTTGCTTTTATCCTTTGTTCCCATTTCCTTTTTTCCAGAACACGCTGGAGTTCAGTCTTCCCTTCTTGATACACTCCCCTGAAAAAAACAGAGGACTCGACAATTTAAGTGATCAATTGCATTGAGGTGTGAGTGTGTATGCCTGTCTATAACTGTCCAACCTCTTATGGGCCATCTTCAGTTCTTTGTGGAGATCCTGGTGGCCCTTGGAGGCTATTAAAGGATAAATAAGTTTTGGGGGCCTGATGACATCACTGCTCTCCTCCTCACTCTGTGGTTGGGATGGAAGAGCCTGCAGCTCTGGGTCCAAGTCCTGGTCTTCTTGGTCTTCCTGTCCATCCTGGTGTGTCTGCATGATGTGCGCTGAGGCTAAGGGAAGAACATACCAACCAAGATGTATCTTTATAATACTGACCCTTATCCATTAGAGAGAGTGCAGAGCAGTTTAATAGTAAATGTTTCATCTCTTTACATGATGAATAACAATTAAAAGTTATACAACAAAAACCTGCTAGGAAAGGTCAATGCTGGTTTCAGCAGCGTCGCTGTTCACGTGAGATCAAAAACTATGGCATTAAAAATCTTTCACTCAACTGGTATAGAATCATCAGCAATGAATCACTCAATTAGCACTAAGAGAAAAACTATGTTGCTAAAAATGATGTGCAGAATTGCCTTTGCAGTGGCATTAGATAGGGGAAGCTGGCTGGCTAACAAAGAGTTTGTTTGGAGCTAGCATGCTAAGCTGGCTAACACAGTGACTTGGCTTTGAAAGAAACTGTTGACTTGTGATTGGCTGCACGATAAGGCGGTCAGAGTCGACCATAGGGGCAAAAAAGACAAGACAAGCATTCAGCTTTAGGGAAACTTCTTCATTATGGATATAAAGGACACCTGTGCGCTCCACTGGCTGCTATATATTTTGAAAGTGAAAATGGTAGCAAAGGGTAGCAAAATGATCTTAACTGTAACTGTCCAGCTAAAACAATAATGCTTAACTGACTTGACCGTCATCTCTTATGGAGATTTATATCTTAAAACAATCATATTATCATATCAGATGTCATATATGTTGTACTCTAAGTTCTTGAAATTGAATGGAAAAGAATTGTGTCCTCTCAAAATGAACAGTATCAAATTGAATTGTAGTAGATTTCTCACCTGGCTCATTCAGGTGTGTCCTACTTTCTGCTTGAAAATGCTGAAGATTATGATCTCTCTGTCAACAGGCAAAAGACAATGGTGTGGAAACAGAATACAGTTATATCTTCTCTCACAGGCACTAGCAAATAATCCCCAAGAAAGTCCCTTCTCAAAACATAGCGATGCCGATAATGTAAATATGTAAAATCAATAATTATGGACGTTTGATGAATTCAATAAAACAAAATGGTGTGTGACATGATCTCCCAGTCAACAATGCCGTTTTGTGCAAATGGCAGAGTGTTGGAGCTACACAAAGCCATATTATGATGCTGACAGATGAATGAAGGGTCAGCGCTAGTCCCATATCTCCAGTGGAGCAAGTGCCCACACTGGTGAAATGGAGGGCTGCCACCTCATTACAGACACAATAAAAAAATTGTTTGATCCCTGCTGAATAACTCCATTGCTGGAATCTGTGCAGAGTTAATGGTCATAATTATTCCCCCAGTTTCTAAAGCAGTCTCTTATTGTATAATGAAAAGGCACACATGCATATGGAGGAAAGTATGGAGCTCAGTGTTATAGTGTACTGTAGTATAAGTTACACTATCTATGTAGGTGTGAACTGTTGGTAGCCTTGCAGTGAGATACACTTCAGAGGTTATACTGTACAACTATAATTCAGGCATATCCTGCTGCTGAATACACTGTGCATACAGATGGAAAGAAAGTCTTTGATTTAAACTGAATCCAAACTGAAACTTGTGCACATGAATTCCAAACCAACCGCCAACATCTGAAATGTGAAACAGACAGCAGTGTCCAATCATCACACAAGACTGAAGAAGAAAATACATTGTGTCTCTGCACCATGTGGGCGTTTATTCAAAAACCTTCATAATAAGAGTGCTAAATTAGTTGTGCCTGTTCATTTTAATAATTATATGTTAGTAATTCCTCTACTGACACTACTGACTCTCAAATATCTCTACAAAATATCATCAAATATTCAAGTAAAGTGCTTAAATGAGGTTAGATTGAAAGTGTCAGAATGAGAGGAGGGTGTAATCTAGACAACCATTTTAATGACATCTCTGCTGGCTGCTCTTTGGATAATGAGGTGAGATTCCTGCTGATTAGCTGATCTCACAGAGTGGATATTGTGTGGAGAGGAATTAATAGGACATGACAGGATAAACACTCTCTGGGACACGTTCTCCAGTGAGGGCTAGGCTTTTTCATGGATGAAGACTTATGTCTGGTTACAGTATTCACTGTGTTTGGATAACAAGTAAAGAAACAGTAATGGAAAACCTACTACCACAGGAAATACTAAGGCATGGCAAAATAAAAGCTTCAGTATGATACAATATGCAGCAATAATATGTTAGTTAGTATAGCAAATAATCCAAAAAGTATGACCAGATTGGTTTAAGGTGCTGTGCTGTGATATTACGGTTAATCGTTATCATTTTCTCAACTCTCTCAAGCACGTGATGCATCCCCAAAAAATATTCTGTCCACATGCATACTTCTGCTGGGTCATCTTGTAGGCCAGCAAAGTGACTTGAGGGTTGCTACAGACATACAAGTCTCACAGTAAATGACCAAAGTAAATGGAGAAGAAAACAACGGCAACCAACCTTCTTTCCATGGGTGACTCCCATGTCCTCAGAACGAGTCCAGATCTGTTTCCACGTAGAAACCTCCAGGACTGGGAGTGTATAGAGTTTCAACAATTTTGAGGTTGTCCTTTCTCTCTCTCTCTCCCCCAACAGCCAATAATGCCAGAGAGAGGAGAGTGCTCTGTTTTTAAACCATTGATGATGCTCCCCTCCTCTAGCACATGGCATTTGGATTTAGAAAAGCAGCAACCAAGTGGAAGAAAAGCCCTCAACAGGTCAAAAGAGCTGAAAGAGTCCTTAGTGTACAGCAAGAGTAGGATGAAGGAGGAATATCTGAATCAGACAGGAAAAGCAATGAAGGTAAGTAACTCTAACCCTAAGTAGGTTAGGGTTTGCTCACACAGGGTCTCTCTACTGTGCAAGCCTACAATTACCTTAATTTAAGTGCACCAGCCACAATACTTTTTGTTTGTTTTGACCATTTATTTTGCATTGTTCTTAATATAATACAGACATTTTTTATTGGGAAGCATCATTACTGTCCTTTATTTTATGTCCATCTGTGAGGACATCCTGGGAAAACAGCCGCCCACCTCCACCGTCGCTGGCCATGCTCCATAAATATTGGTTTTCTCGTCATTAACAGCATGCTGATAGGTGAACAAGGAATAAGACATTGGTTTGTCATCAGTTTATACTTCTATATTTCTAACATGTTTCAAAAGAGCTCTTCCTCGCGGAGCCGACTAGAACACACACACATAACAGCAACGGACAGGATGACGAACCGTTTCAAAGGTGCTTTTCTTGCCTGTCCCAGCACTTCCAGCAAACACCCAGTTGTCTCTGTGTTTTACAGACTTGATCAAGGTGCTTCCCAGGCCAACAAATATATCCCTCATTTCATCTGTCATCCTGAAGAGAAGTCGGTAAGGATTCAGGTTGAGAAGCTCATAATGTGATGTGATAGGAAAATAATTTTAGCTGATGAATCATTAAGTTAGGGACCTACTTTTTTGTCACATCATCAAATGATGCCACCAAAACAATCATTCCTGGCTTAATTGCCTTCAGGTATACCAGAATGTCTTCTGGGTCTGTTTTTAAGAGAATATAGAACAAAAATCATCATTTAGAGATTTCTATAGACTTTGAATTAGAGAAAAATAAATAAAAGATGAGTGATTCTTACTTCCATCGTTCATATTAAGATAGTCTGATTTTTCTATCACTCCATTTTCACCTGAGATAAAGAAAAATACTAACATAGTTCATTCTACAATAATACAGTATATGCTTTGCCAGATAAGTTTTGCAGTGCATTGGGGAGATATCAGAAAGCGTTTTACTCACCATTCACCAACACCAGGTTAAGTCCCGACCCCACATTATTCAACACAGTGCTCATGATGCTGTTGAGATAACAATCAAGGTTATATTTCACTGCAGCTTTACTCGCGTCACAATAGTGTTAGATCATGTATTCAGTAACTACATGATATCACAGATGGTCATTAATACATACATTTTACCATCAAAGCAGATCTTTGGCCCTACAACATCAGCTGCTCCACTTGTGATGTGGAAAGCAAAGTGGTACAGGGGGCAGTGCCTGGACAGGTTGCATTTTGGCACAGTTTTAGGTGTAGCTGAAAATGCAGTACACAGAGAGATGGTATTTCTGAAATCACATGATAATAACAAAAACACAATCTCACCTGACGACTACAGATGGCAGTATATGACAACCGTAATTTTATTCTGAAATGTTACACTATGCCTAATATCTTGCAAGAAAATAATTTACTTGTGTAATTCTGTTATGAAAGCAAGCAGATTGTCCACTCACTGGTTTTGACCTTTGCTGTCTTTGGATTTCCTAAAATAAAAGAATGGTGGCAATATTATCAGCATGAGGCGACAAAATTAACAAAGTAAAATAGGTATAGTTAAAAACAAGAATCTCACCAAGAATCTCTCTGGCTCTCTCATGTATGTTTGGTGGACTGATGCCCCATATTACCAGGATGACGACCGTTACAGCAGCAAGGTACAAATAATCTATCAACCACAACGAGACAAAACATGTTCATTTTAAAGTCATACAGCCCAAATGACCGGTTTGATGTATGAAGCATAATCTCACCTCGCAGTCTCATATCTGAAACCAATCACAGGACTGTGATTGTTCCTAAATAGGCCTACTGAAGCTGAGATACTTGGAATGCACCTGAAGTATTTCCTATCTGCTAAAACATTTCCTCATAATTCCTGGGATCTTGAAAACATTAGCCAACACTCCTCCTTGTCCTAAATGGAAACCAGGATGTAGCATCATTTACACACCCACCATGAACTACATGATCAGGTTTCTCTCTTTTGCAATAGCACACATGGGACAGCCTCCACCACTGTAACGGATACGGTTTCTGTTGTTGTAGAGGGAAGGGCGCAGAGACTAAAAGACAACAATATGAGCCTATATCAAACAGGATGACGATATGAAAAGCACTGTGTCCTTCCTTCCTGCTTTCTTTCTTTCCACGCCAAAACGACAGATCCTGTAATGTGGGACCAATCTGGCGCTATGGCAACCGTTCAAAAATCGTTTAAAAATCAGCCATATGTGCTACAGGTGTGCAATTTTCTGAGGATGTTGGCCCATGGGATCAATACTCAATCAATACTTTGATTTTGTGGCTATATACACCTTGCTAAATGGCTTAGCTGTTCCTGGCCAGCAGCTATAGTCTGTGTTTTCTATTGGCATGTAGATTAAACTCCATATGATGTGTACAGTTAAGAGTCAATTCAATAAAACACAAAGAAGAGAAACAATGTTATAGACTGTGAATCCCTAAAGATCTTACACACAAATCGCACCTAAAACAAAGAATCAACATGCTTTAAAAAAACAAGATGACAATCAAATACACAGCTGAATATGATGAGAAACTAAATGACAGCAAAACTCAACAAGGAGGGATATGGTATGACAAAAACAAAATGTATATGGACCAATTTGTGGCTTATGATCATTTCCTTGAGTGTTTAGACATTTAAAGATGTGTTTGACTGGACAGGCTGTGCATGTTAGTGAGTCATCTGTTTGGTTTGCATCAGTACCGGTGGGTGGCGTAGTGAGTAGGGAGACTGTCCTTGAAGCAGAGGATTAAGGTTCAAGCTCCTGTGACAGTTAGCATCCGCCTTGCTTGAGTGTCCTTGAACAAGTGCCGTTCTGTACCTGTCTGCTTACCCTGCACAAAAAGCAAATTACCCTTCAGGGATTAACAAACTATCACATCATTATTAGTATTATTACAGTCAATAATTATTACAATTACAGAGTGTGACTGGATGAGATTCAGGTCATGAATGAATAAAGTAAACAAACTAGTTTGACATTTATTTGACAAGGAAACAAGTGAGCAGCTGGGTAAAGACATAAAACGTAATGCCGCTCCTCTGTGTGGTCATCCATGAAAATCTCAAGTGCTGTCACAACAAGCAAATGGCACACACACACACACACACACACATAACCTCGAGGGCCAAGCCTGACGAAGCAGTGAATCTGTTAACCTGTAAAATATCTTCTAGAAACAGAGTAAAGAACAAACACAATTATTTAGTTAGTAGTTGTGTTTCTTTGTTAAATGCATTTACCATGAGAAATGTTTACTTATCCAAACCAAAGTCATTAAAGGCATCAAAGTACTTCTGATTTATTTTACAAGAGGTGCATTTTGTTTCATGAACACATTGCTGACATTTATTTGAACACACCAAATCTGTAAAGATCACAGAAAGAGTTCAAAGTCAAGTTCAAGTTCATATTCAAAGGAGGCATTGCTTCCTCACCATGTGGGGAATTACACTGATCAATGCAATGCAAAGAACTGAAGTAGCCATGCATCTTAATTTCACACACAGATAAAAATCCAAGTAAATCCATTTCATTGGAAAAGAGGATGTCTGGGGATATTTGCCACTAGTTAATTTTACCATGAAAAATGTCACACTGCATTGTGGGTATTTTTTACAACGCCTACTCAGTTAAACCCAGAAAATAACATGGCATCCTGACAATTTCAATTGGACATGATTAGGGAATGTGGGGTAAGGGAAAATAAAACTGAAGGAATAGTGGGCTCAGGGAACACAAATAATTGCATTCTTTCTATCACTTTCATCAATATATTTCTTAGCTACTGTGTTTTTTTGGATTAGCAGTTTAGTGGTCCCTCAGGCCAATGACCATCTGATAGGCCTGTGTATTCAGATAATATGTATTCTGTACTATGGGAAATTACAAGGCTGTGGCAAATCAATATCTTTACATCCAGGCAGCATGTAGCCATATTACCTTAAGAGGGATTTTAGGTCATAACATGGTGTAATACTAGGGGGGACCAGCAGGGGGTCTCTGTGTACTGTAGCTACTGATCCAGAGGGAACATAATATTTATGCAGGGAGTCATAGGATTGGACATTATGTAGGAAACCAAATATCCACTGATATGTATTCAATTACCATCAATCCATTTTATAACAAACAATATCTCTGTCCACAGAGGTGTAAAATCCAGTTTCATAAAGTAAAAGGACTTGCCAGAGTTTGATTTTGATTTTCTAATTAGTTCCATTCTACTGCGTGGGGAGGGACTAATAATTGCGATCACAGGTGGAGAAAAATCCTGGCAGGACTTTTACTTTCTGAACCAGTTGTTCTACATTGTTCCTGTCCACTACTTGAGCATAATGAAAAAACTGTATGTTAAATATATGAAGGAAATAAAATAAGTTAAATACAGGAAGAATGCTGTAACTTGTCTAGTTCATAGCTCTTACATATCTTGTCACCAGGAAGTGACCAACACTTACAGTATAAGATTTCTTGATAGCATTCCTATTCCTGCTCAGTGAAACAGGAGAGAGAAATAGTGCAACATAACAAAAGGTCATGAGTTGGGCAAAGTTAGGACACTACCAACAGGTTGTACACACTAGCCAGCCAGTCCACCATGAATAGTACTTAAATGTACATCAAAATATAAAACACTGCACAGTATTCAAGAGCATTAGCAAGAGAGCCATGCAATCCAAACCCAAACAGTAGATGTTTGCAATGACACGATGTCTGATCATTTCAGTCAAGAGAAATAAACGTCTTCCTGATGACACTGATGAAACTGATGACAACAGACTGATTCCACTGTCCACTGATCAAAAGCCAACTAACCATGTGAGGCTTTGTAGCAACTGATAATGTAATGACTGTTGGATACCGTTAGAACTTGTCAAAATGCAATAAAATGTCCCTCTTACTAGGTCAAAAAGTGAATGAAATCTGTTAATGTAATAGATCACCACATAATGTAACATCTTCAGACTGATATTGTCTTCATTTAAAAATGTTACATCCCTTATAATAATTGCCAGTTGATATAGTGGTGTGTTACATTATCAATGAAATAATATTACAATGTTACATTTTAAATTGCTTTAGTGAGACATTTTACATTTTAACAAGTTATTATCTTATCTGGCAGTTATTACATTATCAGTTGCTACAGGCTTATTTTCATTATATTATTTGCTGATCATGTTTTGATTGTCTGGTGGGTGCTAAGCTTGCGATTTTGAATTTTCCGCATTGGTGTTTTGACAAGAATCAGAAATGAGTTGCAGTAGCGTCTTCATGTAGCCTGCTTTGTTCTAGGGACTGTTCTATGGAAGTTTCCAGCTCACTAATGCTGCAAGTGCTAGACAGATGAGTTTGCTTGCGTGCATTTTGGAGGTAACAGTCTAAAAAATTACTACCAGTAACATCTTTTAAGTTAAAGCCGCAATCCATATTTGCAGTTTCGTGTGCTTCACTGTCACTTCTACTACTGGCAAACTGTTTAAGTTTTGATTTGTTCTCTTTTTATTGGATTGAAGATATTTTTTCATTCTTAAATTGAACAACAGAGCTTTTGATACAAGAACTGAAAGCATTGGACAGCTAAGCATGAGTTTTACCTGTGTTTTTAGGCTGTACAAGGTTGGTAAACATTGAATTAAAAGCAGATCTGTAGTATAAATCATGACGGGTTGTGAAAGTTTAACAATGTATTCAGCCCATCTATAAGGAAATGTGGCCAAGTGAACTCTGAGTTGTAACTTAAAATTCAAAGCAAAGTAAAATTCAATCCAGATGACAAATACAAACCAGAAACAGAAACCACACAATTCATACACAATAAACTCCTTTTCAGCCAGTCCCTGAACAGCCCAGTCTGACTTTTATTCCAAAAGATCCTGCCAAAAGGAAAGATGAAGTTACAATAATGTCATGTAATCACCAAGGATATAGCTATGACAACCTCTACCTGCAAATCATAGAGCAATAGCCATAATGAAAACAAAAAAAAGTGTGTTTTCAGTGACTTTTCCTGAATGCAAAATACTTGTGTTGAACTAGAATGAGAGCAGCAATCAGGAGAGGCTTGATGCACTGACCTCGTCTGACTCCTCTCCCCTATCATTGTCTTCCTCTGTCACTGCTGGACCCTGATCCTCCAGCTGCCTCAGCAATGAGTATCTGTATGTGGCCTCACTGAAATAAATATATGTGACAGACCAGGGTAATGTGCATCTACCGAATGAACAATTTGAAATAATTGTGCTAAAGCTCTTCAATAAAATGTACTTACTTGACTGGGAAGCAGTATTTTCTGATGATCAAAGCAGCAGCAAGTATTGCTGTCAGAGTAACAAAGATCACAGATGCAATGATCCCAGGATGCAGCTTTATCTCAACCTATAATGACAAATGAGTCTAATAAGATCTAATTGTGGGAGAGTTAAAGAGCCCATAAACCTGAGAACTCAGTTTATGATGTGTGTCTCGTAAAAAGGAAATATGGGCAGGAAATATGAGTGTTGAACAGGTCACTATGGATCATATTGGTGACAACACTACCCAAATGCTCAACAGCAGGGGTGTGAATTGGCCAAGCTCTATGTAGGAATCCTGTTACATCTTTGGAAATGATCACAAAAAGTATTTTTTTTTTTATCTCTGTATAGGTATAAGATTTGAGTAGATTAGGATTAGAGTCAGAGATATATTGATAATCACATTTTTAGCAGAAATTCATGATTATTTCCGTTTTTGGTGCTTGGCCAGAAAGTAACGATCCGACAGCAGCAATTAATCACACGGTATTTGAGGTGGTAGTGATAAAAAGAAGGAACCAGTGATGAGATATGATTGCAGTCAAGCAGACTTCATCACCATATTTCTTGTGCCTTTGATTAAATTGCTTGCATGATCACCTGAAGATGAAAAACCAGAACTGTTACTTTGGAAGTAAAGCGACAGCATAGATCAATCAAAATGTTACATTCCCAGGGGCAGATTGAGCAAGCCAGCTTCCAGAATAAATACAGAATGAAGAAAAATGATTTCTCACAAATTTCTCATAGGAATGATTTCTGTTGCTTTTTGGCCTGTATCATTTCCTTATCATAGCAACTCAGATATAGCATACTTCTCTTCAAGTAGTCTTTAAGGTGCGCTTTGAAAGGTGTAAAATAAGGCAGAAAGGAAGCTTTCCATGCTAGACAAAGATTCAGATATCACCCCCAACGCCCTCCAATAATGAGTTCAGTGAAGCGGGTTATTGCAGTTCTTTTAGACGCTTCTTACTATCAAATTCCTCAAGTCAGCGCAGTCACTGTGAGGATGGTCCAACCACACCAACCAATACTTCTTTGTAAATGTATTTTCCTTCCTTTCCTTTTGTTTTTTTTGTTTTTTTGTTTTATTTAATAATGGCCCACAGTACCAGCCTCCAAATTCAAATGATGCCGTCATGATTTGAGTGAAAGAATTTCTGGAGTTCACAGACAATTGTATTTCTGTGAATGTAAGAAATGAAAAGCAATTCTGATACCACGACCATCCAGGTAATCTCTCTAGATCATAATGATTTTTGCACATTCAGGGTGTTTATTTCTGTCGACGACTGACAGCAGTCATTCAGCATGTTTATTTAGGCCTACACTTAGCTGAGTAACGTTATCCTAACATGACTTTAATTTACCTGTTCAGCTGACATCCTCGTGAACTCAGGAGCCTAGTTGACGTTTTCTCATCGCCCAGCAACAGCGTTCATTCAGTTAAAAACTTTACTTTACTTACTGCGATGAGGTAGTGGCTGTTTACTTCCTGGTTGGTCTCACCTGTGGTGACCGAGCAGCGGATAATTCCCCGCCCACTGGGATGGGAAAACATATCGACGTTGATCAAAGTCGCTTGGTCTCATCGGAATATGCAGTTAAAGAAATTCACTTAAAACAAAGATTACAAAAACGGTTTTTCTCTTTCCTCTCTGATAACACCGAGATGGGTGACAAAGAGGAGAAACCCAGATCGTCGGTCGTTTACCTCCGAGGCTTAGTAGGACGACCCCACCAAGTGGTCAAAATGTATTTGATTGATTCTAACTATTGATGGGAATGTCCAATCTAAGAGTATATACATGTATAAACCAAGATTCCAAATCCCAGTCTCAAAAAATTAACGTTTATGAATTAGTGTTTTCTTTTTATTATATTTTTGAAATGTTTGTTATATGATGTTATGTCCCCCCTTATTTGATTGGTTCATAAAACACAATTTTATAAATTCCATTACTTTTCCAGGTTCTGACAATAAGGATTGCATGATGACCTAGGACCAGTAAAATGTGCCCTAAAAAAACTACCGGGAATTACGAAGTAAATGGCAGTTTTTTTCATGGTGAAAGCAAGTTTCCTTGGGTTGAAAATGATGAATCGATCCTGTACCGACAACCCCTCATCAGGTCTGATTAATGTATCGGCAAGACAGATGAATTGATTTCTACTCTGTTTTTTTTTTTTACTGCTGGTTACATTCATTAGAGAAACTTTTTCTCTAACTGTAACCAGTGGTAAAACTAGTGAGTTATGAGGGCTCATCTACGAACATAATAAGTGCAACAAGAGCCACTTTTTATTTTGAAATTTTACAATTGTTTAAAATCATACATTACTTCAAAATCAATCAATCAATTATTTCCTTTGATATTCTTTTTTGTCAGTTATTTTTGTTTTATATTCTGAACATTTTATTGTCATAAATTACTTAATTCATGCAGTGGGTGTTTTCATTCATGTCTGCTAGGCCAGTACAAATATGCAACTGACCTACTGGAAAACATTGTTAGCGTTGAACCCTGATGACCTTGATAACCCCGATGAAAGTTTATAGCTCTGATATAAAATCTGATATGACTTTTAATGTTCCTGGCATGGGCAATGCAAGTGGTGCTGCCTTGCTTTGGTATACTACAGATTATTATGAAATGTACAGTATCTACAGTATGTGGGCTTGAGAAGACATAATTTGAAGAATTCTAAGTTGTTCAGCCAAAT
Source organism: Monocentris japonica (assembly GCA_900323365.1). NCBI lineage: Eukaryota > Metazoa > Chordata > Actinopteri > Trachichthyiformes > Monocentridae > Monocentris > Monocentris japonica. The sequence goes on along the minus strand of OOFE01020497.1, from coordinate 14,196 downwards.
CAAAAACAAACAAGCATTCATTCAGATAAGTCCATGATTCAAATAAATTGTTATCTGAACAGGTTAGTGATGCATCTTCCTAAGGAATTCAAAGGTATGGCAAAATGGAGTCTATACGGAGTGGAGTGCCACAAATACAGGCAGGCCCCCTGCATAGTAATGGAATCCATAAGTTTGTGTGTACGTGTGTGTGTGTACAATAGTAAATATTTCCTCACTTTCCTCACTTTTTAACTTTGATCATAAGGAAGCACACCAAAGAACAAGAAATCAGAACTACAGTAATTTCAGTCCAACTGCAATATTTAAACAGTATATAAACCAATATGTTCACAAAACATACAGTGCAACATGTTGCATTCAATTGCTGCATCTGTTAGAATGTCAATAGAATAACAACAAAATAACATACACTTTCATATCAAACCAAAGTAAAATGACAAACTGCAGAAAACATAAATCATAAAAGGGAGCTTCAGGATTTTTTGAAAGACCATCATATTAATCACTAAACGCCATCAACAATGCAAGTGTAGGTAAATGGACAACAAGCCAATTTCTTGCAAAAATACAGGCAAAATACTCTTATTATAGTTATATGGAACAAAATGGAATGGCTTGATTTAAGAAAAAAATGACCACTGACCTACACCAGTATTATTTATGGCAACAGAAAGCTACTGCTAATTTCTCAAAAACAAAGGGGTCTTTGTTAGTGATCAATAAGATACACTTCTAAAAATATTGAACTCCTCCACTCAATGTCAATGGCTTCTACTTCATTCATTTTGATTCTCATGAGCTTTGAGTCAGGTTAGTTCATAGTACTTCCCCGTCTGCGGATCAAAATAGCATTTCAGGCAAGGATCATAGAGCAGATTCAAATACTCGTCCTCATTCTCCCCTTCATTGGCTGACACATCCCGTCCTGTAAAATATAAGAACACCAAACTTACAGGCAATTGCTCCAAACATGCACAGATAATAGTGTAACAATAATTCTGATCAATTAAATTTGGAAAGCATAGAAGAATTTTTAATTAAATTGTGATTCTTTCTGTCTAGAGTTGCGTAGCCAAACCACCAATCAGTACGCCTTGAACTATTAGTGGCATGAAATGAGATGCTTTGAGGTTGTGGTGTCCTTCAGACCCAGGTGTATTTTAAAGTTTTCTGCCACTTTCATTTTTTTTCTTATCAGTCAAGACATAGAAATTAAAGACACCCAGACCCACCACCCCATTCTGTAGCTGTAAAAAAAAAAGGCTCCCCCTATGGTAATCTCACGACTTTAAAGCAGAATTTAGCTGTTAAATTGACAGGCAGTTAAATACTAAAAAGGTTATGAAATGCTCCAGGAGGAACATTTTATCTAATCAGAACTGCAAAGACGATAATGAAAACTAATTATGAGACACAATGTGTAAGAGGTTTGAAAATTATGTTGTAAACCGAAAAGGTTTCATCAATTAACCTTGTCGGTGTGTCTAGGGGGTGCAGACCTGTAATGAGCCTGTCTCTTTTGACCTATGGAGTTATGTGGAGGACAGAGAGGTACAGTCTCAGGAGGTTTTTACCCTTACTTAGATAGGTTTACAGGCTTACCCACCATAATGTGTGCCATCTTTGTCGGAAGCTTAACATTTCCACACTGGTAACCTTTGACACCAGTGAATTAGTACAATGTGAGACTGCACGGATGTATGTATTGTATGCATATGTGCCATTTGATGTTAAGTATAGCACTCTACTGGGAATGAAGGAGTGGCTGGAGGCGAAAGGAACAAAATTAGGGATTACCTCTGATTAGGTTCCTGTGATGGTGCTGTGTGTTCTCTGACCTCCTTTGTTGGCTGGGAGGGAAAATGGGAGGGCTGAGCACATCCATCCACTCCCTGGGAATAAAGGCCACAGATGAACACAGTCATGACAACACATCACCATGACACTCACCATCCTAACTACTGCAGGAAGCATATCAAATTACCTCTGCATGGCATCTAAACAATCAACTCCCCATCATCTTTTGCTCTTCAAAAAAGCCAAATGCATCCTCTGTCCTTGAGCCACTCGTTCTCCTACACAGTCAGTGTCTCAGGCTAACAGGCTTGGCTGGAGGATCATTTATTAGATTTCGACACAAGCTGTGACTTCCAAGTGTCCATATTCTGGCCCGGAGTAGGGGGCTCAACCTTGCCCATGGCTGTGAGAGTGGGTAGGTTCAGGGTTCTGTAACACTGTGTAATGATACAGCATCTCTTCTCTGCAGGACCTCCACTCTCTCGAAATTAGTTTTCCATCCCTGTGAGAGAACTACACTGGCTTCCTCTGTGCATCAAGCCCTTTCCAGTACACCAGTTTCAGACCAAAATGAAACAATTCTATTTGAGTACGGAAGGACAGATTATAGCAGGAGAAAAAAGGATGGCAAACACCAGATGATGGATTATGACTTTGAAGCACTGTAGGGAGGCATGTGTTCAATATAGTTCACATTCATTTTGTTCCATATTTCAGTTGCGCAATTTGCTTGTATGAAATTGAAATATATCTGAATATCTTGTTCGAACATCATTTGGTAAGGTTTTCTCAAATTGTTGTCACACCATATATTCCATTCAGCATCTTAGGCTGCATTGTAGTTCACAAGGGGTTAAACCATCAGAGAAATAGCAAGCAGTCAGATCCAACTGTGCCTCAGAAGAAATCAATATATTCTTCTAGAAATGAGGCAACCATTGTAAAGATACTAAAGTTGGGATGTTATGATCTTGTTTCTTAGTGGGGATCAAAAGCCTTGCTCCACATTTTGTACAAGCTGGATACATGAAAAGGAGGGAAAATAGTAGCTCAAAAACTACCAGAAATGTCTCCACACTATGTAAAAAATTACATAGTGTAAAAAGTTATATCAACAATAGTATGAAATAATGAAAAGGGAAAGGGAAAATACAACTCTTGCCTGTACATGGGTACATTTTCCATGGATTAAATTAATTCCTCTCAAAATGTACACCAAATACACCAAATTCACATTTTATCAGATGTTTTCAATTTCAACCTAATTTAAAAATTAATTGGAAAATTAATAACTTGGTAGCGTGATATCTTTTGGAGATACACATTTCCTATCCAGGCAAAACTCTATATTCCACTTCATTTTTCTTGCTTTGAACAGAACAGCCATTTACCCCACTGTCACTCCCCTTTGACTCCACGGTGGGCAGGAACATAGTACAAAATTTAATGGAAGCTATTTTCAAGGACAACGGTTTCTGCTACAGCACCTCCAGGGAACGCACATTGTTGAGTGGGACTTGGGGAGAATGTATTGAATTGTCATTATATTGCTGATATATTAGTTATTATAATTAATTAATAAAATAACTGGACAGAGTGAGGGGTGCTATCTTTCTACACAGCAGTGAATTATATTGGGAGTTAATCTTTTCTAATATCTCCCAAACAAAATTGTATCTAAGCAACTCTATTTTGTTGCTACCCTGGCAGTTGTATTATGTTCAAAACAGACTCTCGCTCTTTTGTTCTAAAGCTGTAGAATTGCCACTCAAGGTCTCTATGACAGCCTGCTTTGGGGATTTAAATCTGCTATGCCAGCCAGAGGCAGACACAAATATCACACACAAAGAAACATGGTAAAAGTTTTAGAAAAGCACGACCTGAAGCACAGCTGCAGCAGCATTTTAGCTGTCAAGAAAACTGTAGCACTCCAAACAAGCCTTGCAGTGGTGCCAGGATGCTCAAGAACATCATAATGGAATTCACTTTAGGGTGTCTTGGAATGCACTGCATAAAAGAAAAAGGGCATCTTCAATGTGTAAATCAAGGGTCTAAGTCTAATTTCAGTAGTACAGCTGTAAATGTGAGGCAGGCCAGGGGGTGGAAATTAATTTTGAAAGTCTATGAGCTTGCTGTCTATAGTAATATTTATTTCAGTGGACAGCCAATAAAAAAGCACAAGCAGAATGTGACAGAAAAAAAGGAAAGAGTAACTGCTGGTGTTAATTTTCAGTCGGTTTAAAACAAAAATAACACTCAACAAAACATTTAAAGACGTGGAAATCTACACATGTTCAAAGTCAAAAATGTTAGCGGAGACAACTACATAATTGAAGTAGCAGAACTATGATACAATCCCTTTGTCTTCCTTTGTAACATGTTGCAATGCTGAGTATACCCAGGAAGAGATGTGCAGAGAAAAACCTCTGTGTTGAGAGCTGACTAGGATGCTGGTTCTTCCATTAGCAGAGGCGGAAACACGAGAGGAGAAGAGGAGGATAACAACTTCTCTACTGAGGCGCAGTCTCCAGACCCTCATGTGTCTTTCTCCATGGTGAACCAGATCCAACCAGGCACTGACATGAGCTAATAACCCAGTCTTGGATATTACACAGATTGACAAATGATCACTGGGCTGGCAATGTGTGATTGGAAGTGTGTGATATGTACCTTGTACCTTATGTACCTTATACTGTACCTTGATGTGTCCCTTATATACTTACAAGTCCACTTACAAGCACCGTCTGTTTAATGTGTAGAAACTGAACAGTAATATCCAATGTATAATTCTATTAATCTGGGATCTTGTATCATGAATGACAGTGTTGAAGCTATTTCTGCTGCAGGCGTTTTCTATGTGGGCCTCTAACTAACCTCTACCACCTAGTTATCTGAACTTTTGATTCCTCATGAGCCTGCATGCAGCCTGACATCCTCAGGCAGGGCCCCTCTGCCTGTTCCTGTGTCCAGGCTAAAGACTAAAGATGACAAGGCTTTTGCCGTTAGGGCTCCAGGCTCCAGGCTTTTGAACAACTGTGGGCTGTGGCTGTGGAACAACTTGTCTGAGGAGCTCATGCTGTGAGTGAGTGAAACTATGTTGACTTTAAAAAACTCCTCTTAACACCAAAGGGTTGTGGTAGAGCAATGTTGTTGTAACTAAGAGAATGTGTTGACTTAACCACTATAAAATCAGAACCCAAAGCCCTTGCTGTTCTCTCTCAGTTCTCTCTTGCTCCTAAATGTCCCACTCTCCCAGGCATCATTTCAGTAAAAAAATACTTTTTTCCAGTGAATCATTTATCAAGCACATAACAGGTGAAAAGTTATTTGTATCCTTGAAAATGACAACAACAGTTAAGGGACAAAACCTAACACACTCATTCACTTATTTGTGCTCAGCTGTTGGTAATAGCAGAAAGATAAGCTCCAGTCTGCACAGCGATCTGGCAGCTGACATTCAGTTTTAATACTGCAGTCACTGATTACCATCTGATTATGAATTTCAGGGTGGCTTTCACAGATATACAGCCAAATACAACTACAGGCTAAAAATACACAGGTAATACACCTAATACATCTGTATGGCTTGCAATTTTCTGAACTGAACAAAACCTGGTCAACAACAACCTGGTACCATGGCTATGAGGTTTTTGGAAAGAGCATGTTGGCTCCACAGTACATGCTTACCTGGGGTTTGAATGCAGGAGGGGGTTCATTTCCTTTTGATAGTGGTAGCCCTGGTTAGTTGGCTGGATCAATAAAACAGGGTACCATTAGTAATGAAGAAGATTATAGAACACATTGTGTCAAAGAACACTAATTTTGTATACTTATGATTGAAGTACTTAAAAGGAATATACCCAAAAAGTCATTACATGTGTTATTACAAGGACTTTAAAGAGATCAGTCAATATTTGTGAACATAAATACCTTCTTTCAAAAGCTAGAGTGAGCAAATTGAACAAGTGTTCCAGTGAACAGAGACACCATGTCATGTCATCAAGGGATCATTTGGGAACTGCTCCAGTGACATTGAATTTAGGCTGACTTTTCTTTACTTCACGGTGCTTAGAGTTATGAACCATAATATATAATATTCATACAAAATCATTGTCATTGTCCACAAAGTTAGTCTCCTTTTTTTTGCCAAAGGAGCATCTCTAATGACTTCCCCAATTAAAGCCTTGGCTCTCTTGTTTCTGGCTTTGGGAGATACCTCCTGTCTGTGTTCAAGATCACCAAAAGGACATTGCTCTGTGAATGTTTTTTTTTACATAATGGTAAAACATGGCAAACATTTTCTTGATATGCTGATGGTGGTGCTGTTGCCACATGCATTATGGAATTCATAGCAGCTATCAGATTATAACTACATCACTACCAGGGGAACCAGGGAGAGGGCCTGTTTGAGTCATTCCCATTTACATCTTGTACTATTCTTGTGGAAAACTGCATATAAGGCCTAAAGATACATGGTTTTATTGGAGGCCACATCATTGCTTCTTCATAAAAGGGAGTATGAAATGATAATCCCTGTGGCGAGGCTGCTTTTCATTGTGCTCTGGTTGAGTCTTAGTGTATTAACAGATTACTGATACGAACAGTGATGGTAATAGTCCTATAGCTAGAGCATCTGTAATGATTGTATTCACTAGAAATCCTACTGAGGGTCCAGTAGGGCCAGGCAGGGCAATGCTCTCTCTTCATAAGTTCAATGCACTTATGCTAAAGGGACATAGATCTAAATGACCTTCAAAAGCCAGAAGCAAACTACACCATCTTTGTATTTGAAAAAGACCTCTGGGGATAATTTCAAGTGACCTAAATAAGTTTGATTCACAGGGGAGACCAAGGATACTGTACCAGTATACTTCTAAAAGCTGTAAGAGGCCAATTAACGTGTTTCTATCTTCATTATCTTTTTAATGCATAGAATACACCAGAGAAAGAGGTGCATTACCACTTTGTGGTGACATAAGCTGGGTGCTTGAAATGGAAATTAGCAAGAGTGAGGATGGGTCACATAAATTATCTGCGAAGGGAGAGAGTGAGAGGGACAACCCACTAAAAATGGCAGCAGATGGTAGAGGATATCTGTGTATCAGGGTTCTCTGTCAGTGAAGACTGAACAATAAAACGACAGTAGAGTAGCAGTCAGAGTATAAAGGTACAGACCATGAGGATGTGGGTCCAAGTAGAGGTGTCATCACTGCTCATACTGATGCTGACATTACACTGGTGGATCTGTGATGCACTGAGGCCTGAGGCTCCACATTCATCTTCCTCTTGCTCCCGCTTCAGACTGGCCAGCATTCGCAGCTCCTCCTCATAATCCCCCTGCATTCGTAGACTGCTAAGAAGGTGCAATTCACAACCTCTGGAGTCCACAGGCTCCTGTGTCTTGTCTTCATCTTCCTTTAAAACCAACAATAAAACATCATTTATTTGGAAGCATTCCAAATTACCCTGAGAGCAAACTTGAATTTAGTCACAGTCACTCAAAGAGTTAGAGTTCCACAAAGATGACAATATTTTGTGCATCCAAGGAAGGAGTCGCTTTTTCTATGACTGAACAATCTCTAAACAGCATGTTGTGGTCCCACACAGAGCTCAAGGCGGGGCTGGACGTAGGCCATTGGCAGAGGAAATGTCTTTCAACAGTGCAGGTATTGATTTAGGAAAGTACTATGGTAACTTAGTTTGTCTGACAAGAGGTGCATGGCCTGGTGCTGCCTGGTGTTGAGAATCAATGGCAGTCGATAAGACAGGGCTGCGGGGAGGGAAACTAACACCTCGTCATATTTCTCTGACAACCTTTCAATCACAGCCTTCACTGCGTGCTGCCTGCTAGAGATAGCACAGGTCAGCAGACAGGAGCTGCACTGACTAAGAAATGTTGTGATATGTCTCAGCAAGGAGTGGTGTGAGTGTGGGAAGACAGTGACAGACCTCCCCTACAGCCCTGTGAGCCCTCTATTGGGCTGTCCTCTGATCCTGGATTCTCTCAAAAGGTCCAGGGGTCCACATCAAGTTGAGACAGACCATGCTCTCAGATCCTCAGCACAGCATGACAAACCTTTTTTCAAGCCCTCTTTGGTTGTCTAAATCAGTGATGCATCACAAGTTAATATGAGCAAGGAGAGACAGCCAGACAAGACATGTCATACCATCAGAGGCTGAGCACAAGGTTGAGCGTTTAACAAGCCCCTCTGTCTCCCACCTGGCCTCCTAAACACACTCTGCACCACTCAACTTTTAAATTAGGAATTTCAAGGATGGGCCATCCACAGACTATGACAGGCACTGACACTGCCACTTCTAGTCTCGGTTAAGAGAGACCTTTCTTCCAGCTTCGGACCTCACTCTGTGGCAGAAAATTGCATTTTCTATTATTTTCAAATCAAGCTTATTCTGAGTTCGGTTCATTTGGCCAAGGTGAGCAGAGAGATGTGTTGCAGAATCCTTTTTCCTTGACCTGTCTGAACATTTGGTCACGCATTCACTTCACAGCTTTCTTATTTATACAGTATCAGGTGGTGAGGAAGTGAGCGAACTAACAGCAGACAGGCTATCTCATTCATTTCATCTTTTGTGAAAGAGAGCATGTTTGACCAACATTTCTAAAGACTGGAAGATTACATCATTCCATTAGGAGATAAAAGTCATGGACAACAGACATATAAAGTACTTGTGATATTAACACCCTTTTGAAACACACATATATTTTATTTTTTTGGAAATGTGCTTGCTCCTTCTTCCTTAATGTTGATATTAGATTCCAGAATTTAAAAAAAAACATGAACCACAAAATCAACTTGGCATTGCACACGACATGCATGATTGCATGCTTGTTGAACATTGACACATTAACACGATTTTATCCACAACATTAATCGTGGCATTCTGGCATCAAACGTGGTTGCTCAATCAATCTCACTGGGCATCCCACAGTGAAGGTAATTAGGAGTGATGGCCACTTGACAGTTGCTCACTTTGTTATCCACCAACAGATGAGGTGGAACTTGAAAATGACAAGGTCAGGAAACCTTTTGCAAACCTGTAAAGTCATAGCACTATGGATAAAGCATGATGGTGATCTGAATACTAAATGCAAGCAATACCTTGTATTGTCTGGAGTCTTCCAAGATAACTTCTTGCAGGAATCTCCTACAAAGTGGTGCACTGCAGTTCTGGTCCAGAGCCTGGCTCACTACCCCCGGTCCGCTTGGGCCAAACTTGTGGGCCTCTCTGTTACCACTGGGTGAGAGGCAGCGGGTCGGGATCATCCCAGCTGGATCAGCTCTCCTACTGGATGATGAGTGAGTGTGCATGTTGGTGGTGCTTGGGCTAAGCTCTCTGGGCAATGTTTGGTTTGTGCTATTAAACCCAGGTTGGACTTTGAGATGCATATCCAGAGTTGGATCAGGAGATCTGGGTGTGGCAGGGATGCAGTCAATACTAGCTTTCTGATGGAGGAACTTGGTGCAGATCTTATCCTGGAAGAAATATGGGGACTGTGAGTAAACATAGTTAATTTGTTTTGCATTTAATATTTATCTATGTTTAATAACAAACGTTATCCCAAAAAGGACTGTAAGAGCCTGATGCAACACCTTGAAAGAATCAGAAAGAACCTGCACCAAGTAGAGAAAAGAACAACCTGCCACAGATGAATGAAAATAAAAATAAGGCTAACTATTGTCAGATAGCAACCAACCAGGGGCTGATATATCAGCAATTATTTAGAATTGCCTATGGCAGCAGGATATCTAAAGAGATTTGTTAGTCATCTTTTTCTTCCCTTATCTAACCTTCCCTATGGTCATAGAAGATTTGGCTTGAAAGCAGACAGTGATTTACAGTGAGGATAACCTTGTGAAAGGGCAATTTGGATTTCTTGCGAGAACACATTTTAAATTTTCACCACAAAAATATTAGACTTTTTTATACCATAAAAATAATGTTCAAAAAATTTGTGTGCATGCAGATTTGTATTTTTTAAACAGGCTTTGGTGGATGTTTTCAGTAGAGTTCAGTAATGAGCATTTCATTCTCTAAAACAACCTCCATTCCTGAGGTGTTCAAGTAAACAAGGTCCTACTGTAAAATATAAGTGATAGAGTTAAAGTGACAGTTTTCCCCAAAGGATATTGTCTTAAAATCATGCTTGTTTTTTTTATTGTTTATTGAATGGATGCAAAAGTGATTAGCCAACTTGGGTAAACAACCAAAAAGCTCTACGGGTAATAGAATGTGTTGTTTCCCACTGAGCAGTTAGGACTGAGACAGAAACACACTGCAGGGGATATCAACGACACTGGCCTCATTAGCTGGAGCATCATTGTTTATATACCTTGAAGATGAAATGATTTCCCTCAGGAGAGGGATGGACCCATACAAAAAATAAATAATATTTCTCTTACACAAGGCTTTAACTTTGTTTGTACCGCATGTATGTATGTGTGTACATATGTAATATGCACACATGCAGCTATGCGTTGCTCATATACATGCATGACCCTTTAAGATCTGATGTTTAAACAATGGTATATGTATGAAATTCAGTTGATATGCTGTCAAATATGAAGAATAAATACTATATGAAACGTGTTTTTGTTTTATTCCAAAATTGGAATTTGTTTTCAGCTGAAGACTACAATAATTGACGGACCTCCGTGATCTTTCCCTCATGGCAAATCAACCAACATTTACACTCACTGAAAATAGCCCTGAAACAAAATGATACTTGTCTGACATGAACTTTTTTATTTAAAATCATAGGTAATGGATATAGTGAAACCTGTGATCCTATGGATAATCACACAATATTCATCCCTAACATGAGTGAGGGTAGAAAAAGACAGGGACAGCTTACCTCAAGGTTGTTGACAAAAAGGAAAGAGTGGCTGTCACAACTAGACAACTAATCACTCAGACAGTGCAACCTTCAGCCAACTACAGGCAAACCAGAGTGGTATATTAAGGTGGGGCAGAAAAATCATAATATTAATACTAGATTTAGAATAATCAATTTGACAATTAAAGTTCTTACATCTGGCCCGGACAGCTCAGTTGGTAGCGCATGAGACTCTCAGTCTCAGGGTTGTGGGTTCGATCCCCACATAGTGTAAGACACTTTGGATAAAAGTGTCTGCTAAATGACTGTAATGTAAATAATTAAATTTTGAATAAGTAAAAGCAATTAGCATGTCTTTTAACATATTCATCTTTCTGTGTGCATTTGTGAGTGTGTCCGTTTCATAGCAGACGTACCTCGTCACTTTCACTGCCTATAAAGTCATCTTCGGGTTGAGCCCCATTGCACCTCCCTCTTTTCCTCTGAACCCGATTATCTCTCGTCTTCTCGTCTTTATCTCTCATCGTCTCCTGGTCACCATGTCCCTGTCCTCGTCTGGCTGAGTGAGGCTGTGATGAGAACATGAACACCTCCTCTCCCAGAATGAGCTGGGGCTCGGACCCCTCATCACTCTCCCCAAGGCTGCTCCGGACCTGTAGGTCCGAAGACCAGCAGGAGAGTGACTCTACTGGTGTGATACTGGCATTGGTACTTTCCTTCGCAGGGCTGCAGCACAACTCCTCTAAAATAAAAGACAAGAAAATAAAACAATTCTTGACAGTGTCGTTATTTGACCCTAAGCAAGGTCTGGTCTGGTTGTACCTTAGTCATGCTATACAATGACAGAGTTTGGGGCTTTAAGTGTACAAATGACACAATACACGAGTAAGCACCCAAATTCAGAATGCAATAGGAACAAAGAAGCCTCTTATGCTCCTCTTGCGCCAATAGTGAATAGAGAATAATGGTAGGAATCAAATTACAGTCAGGAATAAATCCTTTTCCCTTTCTTCATAATGCGGTTCATGTTATTCTTAGTTCATTGTCATGTATGAAAATTAAAATCTGTAGTCACAATATGTAAGATTGAAATGAATTTCATCATGGTTGCCAAAAGAACAGCATTAATATCCCCTAAATAGGTGTATTTTTGTACGTTTTGTTAATAGCAGTGCAATGCTAATGCCTTAATGACAATTTCAAATTCACATAAATTGAGCTGAACTACTGAAAACAATGCTAATGGTGAAGACCATTTTGCCTTGACAGAGCTGTACGTACAAACAGGCATACAAACATCATCAGCGGTGAGTATGCCATTCTGCCGCTAAATCATCATTCATTAAATGATTCTCTATCTACAAGGTCTGAAAAACACATAGGAACACACTGCCTCAGGGACCTCTTGTCCAAGTTAATAATGTTTGCCTATTGCTCTGGTTTTCCCACTTTTCCCACTTCCCAAGAGTGGGTCCTCTAAAAATGTTTAATCAATGTTGAAACATCTAACATTATGATTCTCAATAGATATCCAAGGGCAAAAAACTTTGAAAAGGTTCATATCTAACAAAGAAGTGTCACACATGCACTTCTGTGCCTGCAGGAAACATTCAATCCTTAAACTCCATGACAGGTCTGAGATCAAAGATGCAAGCACCTCTCTAGATATTGAACACATTTCAACATCTCAACAGTGTAATCACTTTCTCTAATTGCCAACTGTGTGGCAAACCCTGGGCCCTGGAGATGTCCCTCTGACTTTTATTTAATGTGCCACATTACCATTAATGAACTAACTGCTTTCAAGTCTGTGGGTAGGGCTGCTGCAAAGGAGCTTCCTGCCATGGGGAAATGTCCATAAACGAGCTTCAGAGTACATGCACTCATTTTGTGAGGACAATGGGGGGTACTTCAACTAAAATCTTGCTCATGGCCTTGACGTGGGTATGGCAAGATTTAAAAAAATAATGATAGTGAGATAGTGTATGTATCATAACATACACTATCTCACTATTATTGAGTTTGAGGCTAATTCAAACTCATTTCCAATTGATCTAATTTATAAATTAAGAGTAAGACGAACCCTTTTCCCAAGTATACTGTAATGCCGTACCGTACAGATTGAAACATGCAATTTGCATGTTCTCTTTCTCTTCCTATGCTTCTATTTTTAACTTTTCTAACCATCACTGTCAGAGTCTGAACATGTGCTTCTCTTCCTGCTGCTGTGTGTCCTGCTCCCTCTCCATTTACAGCAGATGAGAGCCCGACCTGCTGTTTGATGTCTTCTCTTTTCTGTCAGGGTTAGAGGTTGTTGGCTGCTCTCTTGCCAACTGGACGGAGGAGCGGGCATCTTCCCGGTCTCACTCTTATTTTTATGGCCACCAGGCACATCATCTGTTGACCAAAGTTAGGCACCAGAACATAGTAAACCAGTAAACCATTATACAGTCAGCACACCATATGGTAGATTCCAGCACACACAAAGAATATAATGTTTAATGCACACAGCTCACCTGAGTATGCTAGCCTCTCTCGCCCACCACTGTAGACCCGTAGCTTCTTAGAGTCCGGCCTGTCAAATACTCTGTTTTTCGGGGGATGGGGCTGTAAACCACCAGATGTTCCTATATACAGCACTTTCTACATTAGCACAGCTTTCTAACCCAAAAGAGTCAAATAACAATGTTTCAATGCTTGCCAGAAGCACATCTATGGTCTGATTATGCACCATGAAAATCCTCCTTAATGAAGGTATTTCAATAACTGAGCGCCTTACAATCATTCAGTGCAGAAAGAATAGAGCCAGCTACATTATGTTCAGCTGAGCTAAGGAATTTTAATCATCCTTTTTGCATTTAGTCATGCTCAAAAGACATTGTATTACAAAGTCTAATATCAGTAACGCTTATCACGCTGTCCCCCGCGCTCCACTGGGTCACTCCGACCACGTCATGGTCCACCTGATTCCCGCATACAGGCAGAAGTTAAAGCTGAGTAAACCTGTTGTGAGGACATCAAAGCAGTGGTCCAGTGAAGCCATGGAGGATCTTCGGCTGTGTTTGGACTGTACCGACTGGGATGTTTTCAAGACTGCTACCAACAACCTGGATGAGTACACAGAGGCTGTGACATCATACATCAGCTTCTGTGAGAACAGCTGTGTACCATCTTGCACCAGGGTGATTTATAACAACGACAAACCCTGGTTCACAGCAAAACTCAGACAGCTACGTTTGGAAAAGGAGAAGGCGTTTCAGAGTGGAGACAAGGACAGGTTCAAGGAGTCCAACTACAGGTTTAGCAAGACGGTGAGAGAAGCTAAACGACTGTACTCTGAGAGACTAAAACACCAGTTCTCAGCTAACGACTCTGGATCTGTCTGGAAGGGGCTCAGGCAGATTACCAACTACAAGCCAAGAGCCCCCCACTCCATTGAAGACCTGCGCCTGGCAAACGACCTGAATGATTTTTACTGTCGCTTTGAAAGGAAATTGGACAGTCCTGACACCATTCCCCGTGACACCTTCGACCAGCTC
>OOFE01020496.1:0-27579 GCA_900323365.1 Monocentris japonica | reverse complement strand
TCTTAAAGACATTTTGATCTAAAGGCTGATGCTTAAATGCTTGAAATTAGTTTCTTAGACAACTATAAATAGTGAAGTTGATCCCTATGTCTGAATTTCTTTTCAAAACTAAAATTTAAATTAAAAAAAAAAGTTTTTTGAAATGCACCCCCAATGAGTAGTTTTCATTTAGAACTTGAAATTTTAAATTTAGAGGTGGAGAATGTTGAAGATCAATGATGAAATCATTATTTTAAAAGCACACATAGTGATTGTGGCCTTTAAAAGTTAATTTGTGGAATTTCTTTGCTTGTTAATGCCGAATGCCAAAGGGAGGCTACTTTGAAGAATCTAAAATCTAAGATAGTATTGATTTGTTTAAAAATGTTTTGGTCACTGCATAATTCCTTTCATGTTATTTCATAGTTTTGATGATACTGTTATTCTAAAATGTGTGTAAAAATAGTAAAAATAAAGAGAAACTCTTCTACGAGTAAGTGTGTCCAAACTTTTGACTGGTACTGTATGTCACTACAGTGAGACGCCAGTATTTTGAAATGATGTTTACATTGTGTCAGAGTGGTGTTTTAAAGATCAATATTAATAATAAATACACTATTGGTGACTAATCATTCACAGATTACGTCTCTAGATTTGCTTGATTCCTACGATTCCAATCAGCTATATTAGACTTATAAAGAAGCTGCTGATATTTCTGTTACCTCACAGTTTTTTAATGTGTTTCTCTTTTAGTTTTTCTTGCCTTGTAATGTTTTTTTTATTTAATTGGATAGAGATTGGGTGGAGTGTAAAATTTTACATGGGTGACCACCAAAATTAGGCTTTTATGAGTCTGTCAACCACTGATATGTCAGCAAAGCAGGGCAATCACTTAGAGAAAACGAGAACATTGTTATTTTTGTAGTGCTACACAGTGTCCTCAGAGAGGTGAAGACCACTTAGTGCGTTGTGTTTCTGGTCTGTTCTTTTCTACCTCCACTGATACAAGACAGGCTTTCAAATGTAAGCAGCTGATGAAGTAAGTCATAATAATTCATAAATGGCTGACTAGTTTATAAGAATTTCATGAGTCACACTAATAGATCATTTCAAACAGTGTTTATATTGGCATGGCTTCTGATTGCAAAGTTACTCATGCTTGCCAAATCTGTTTAATGGTGTTTTTTTCTTCTCCTAATATTATTAGAGAGGCAATGAATCAAGCTTAAAGTAAACTGGTAACACTTCTCCCTGATTACAGTGCTAATAATTTTAAATGAAACACCTCCCCAGGCACGGTAGCTGTGATTGACAGATATTTACATTCATTACATCACTTTTCTGCTAATTGAATGTTCAGCAGTCTGCCTCTCACAGTTTTTTATACTGGTGTTCACCAATAATGGACAGAGGCTCAGCCGGATTTCAACTGACAGTTATGCAACAGTGGTTTGGAGTCTAGGACCTGATTAGTTTTCAGCTTTCCATAAGGCAAGGGGAAGGCCCAGTTTAGATATTACAGACAGAGACAGCATGCACTAAATGAAAATGTAACTGTATGTACTCAATGTCAGCCATGCCATTAAATGTGGAGTATTCTATCTCAGACTGCCACTAGCAGTGAGCTTGAGGTCGGGCTAATGCGGAGAAGCTGTATGGTATTCATGGTTCCTGAGTTGATGACATGTAAAAGGGCAATGACGTCATGAATCATTGAATCTAGGCAAAAAAACACCCAGAGAATAAATCAAAGCCCAGTTTGCCTACTCTCTTGTAACAAATGGTGTTATCGGGAACTACAGGAGAGGAGGAGACAGTAGAGAGCCTTCCGAAATGGGAAGACAGTGATGACTTCAAGGTGTTTTGTCTTTTTCTGGAGGATTCATGGTTCCTCTCCACAGCAAACTCTCAGGCAGCTCCCTTTGTAAAGAGGACTGTTAGTCATTGCTGTCATCCGCTGGTGGTTGTGCAGCCTCTATCCTTGACCTATGCAAAGCCAGTTCACGTGTTGTTGTATATCCACTTTGATACAGTCAAGGACGCCAGTTGTGAATCATAACAGTGGTGTGAAAAAAAACAATGAATATATGTGTGTTGTGTTAGATAGAGAGGTGGACAAAGCAGAGTGGAAATAACATTTACCTTTTATATGGATATTAGTTGGAGTTTTTGCACAGGACACGTTCTTAGTAGAGGCTGTTTAATTTATAACACTCAAATTGGCTAGAGGGGAATTAAGTGTTTTAAACAATTTTTGACCACAAAAATTTGAAAAAAATGTGTCAATTATTAACATTTAGTAACACTCCTTATTCCTGTCTTCTGCAGTGTCACTGGATGTCGGTTCTAATGTGTGGTGAGGGTGCAGATTGAGGTAGGTGTCAGAAATGTGTGAAACGAGACGGAAGAGTGTACTATGTACCAAATGGGAACAGCCTTGCCCGCTGATTCACACACACACGTGCACGCACACACACACACACTCACAAAAATAGACAAACACAGTCATACCTAAACAGAAGGTTTAAATGCTACACGCATGAGGAAACAGGAAAAATAAGCTTACATAACACTGGAGAGAGGCACAGATCACAGCTAATTACACACATGATCGCTGGAGTGCCAAATGATCACCAACACTGCCTTCAGCTTGCAAAAGAGGAACCTGCTAAAAGAGTGTAAATGGATTGATTTTGGTCTTTCTCTCACCAGATGCTAATGCTTTTAACTTAAACTCTAGATGAGTTTTCATCTTGACAAGTTGTCCTTGTGCACTCTGACAGTAGTTGTAAATCAGAGGCCGTTTCACAAGGCAAACAGTTTAATTCATTGCCTATGAGAAGCTAATAACCGTGTGTGCATGGCATGACAGGATAGGTGGTGACACAAACCAGGCCAGTGACATAATGGGCAAAGTTGAAAAGACACAAATGGAGATTGTTGGTCTTCCTAGTGTGTTACATTACCAGAGGAAGCCTAAAATACATTAGCTGCTTACTGTAGCTAAAGTAATGTTAGCTTGCTAGCCTAACTATCCCATCACAACCAAATAGCTGTAGCACCTCAAGAGTACAGTTGTCATACACATGCTTATGGATTCTATTTGAGTAAAGTAAAATGAAGGAAATGATAATAAACTAAATTGGTCTCCATAAACAAATAATGTCAAACAAAAAAGCTTACTGACGTTAGAGACACCTAGAACTTAATAAGTCACAGTCCAGCACCTTTCTTGAGAACCGTTCCACTCCAAATCATATTTCATGGTACATCACCAATAGCTGTTTTTTAGGGTTGATTGTTCTAATCATTCTGGTTGGATATATATATATATAACTTGAAGTCAACATCTGGAATTCTTCAGCCTGCTATAGTAGTGAGTATATGGGTATCTAATAATGACAGGAGGCTGTGGACCGTCCAAAGCTCACAGATTACCTTGACCCAGCAACTGAATGAAATATAGAGAGGAGACTGAAATATGGGGATGAAAAGAGGTAGAGAAGGAAAAAGAGCAATTGAGTGATTGATGGACTGACTGTCTAACAGACTGAAAGAAAAGGCTAAGAGAAGGAAGGAGAATAAGAAGGAAGAAAAACAATGGCAGCTTTACTTGAAGATCAGTGACTGAGCAGAAGATTGAGAGGAAAATACATTAGATACACAGGCTGGGGAAATGTGTGGTTTGTGCGGTTGTTATGTTGGAGAGGTCTAATAGAGAAAATCAGTCATCAATGTGACAAAGAAAAAATCCACCAAGCATCTAACTTGGTAAAATGTGGTTGTCAAGGAAACAGCTGCCTAATCTCCATTTGAATTCTTCTTGAAAGAGCAGAGGAGACCATTTTTACAATTCTGCCGTCTGCCATCCTCTGGGATATTTGCCCTTGCTGTCACACCTGAAGTCTATTGGCTCATGTTGAAATGTTAACCTCAGCATTCAACTTACAATATCAGGACAATGATGAATATGATGGACTAGTTTTGCTGAAATACACCACAAAGGATTCTCAACAAACTGTGTTGCTTGGGTTAACATAGCCCTGATCCAGGACCCTTTGGGAGTCTTTCATCGTATGGGAAAATTAACTTAAGATTGAATGAAATCAGGAGATGGACTTTTTAAAATTGCATCCATGACATGAAAAAGGTGGAGAGCCACTACCATGGACAATGAAAAGCAGTAGCATATTGTAGTGGGTGACAAGTAAGTCCTATGTGTGTGAACACTTTTGTCAAGTGTGGAGAGAGTGAGAGAGATTGGGAAGGTGCTCCATGTCCCATTGAGCCTCCTCTTACTCCTATGATTGACTGAAACCAAACTAATGAGCATGGCAGCTGGAGGGAGGCAGCGGGTGACCAAAGGAGGGAGCTTAAAGGTGAGGGACACCAAGAAGGCAGTGGAGTGGAAAATAGAGATAGACAGCGAGGGACAAAGAGGTAGGGAGGGGGGGAGTTGGAAGCTTGCATAGTATGAACAAAATCTATTTATTGATTTGTCATTGTAAATGCCATGCAGGCCTGAATCTGTTCAACTTGAGCACTTCACTCCCTTCCTATTCATATTTGCCTCTCGGTGGTAGCATTTGTATTAGTGGGTTCTGAAGGTGGCTATAACGACATTCGAGTCTGTCTAAAGGCCACAGCTCAGTTGAGCTTAACAATGTCTCTGTATGAAGGCAAACCAGGCAATAACCTGAACAACTCAGGGACAAGCCTATTAAAAGGTCTGTCACCCAGCTCTATGCCCATCCACTGACACCACCACGAACCAGCACACTGTTCAATTCTCCATTGCGTCCACTAAGATAAGCAATATCCACCCTACCTATACTGTAGCATCGGTTTGGCAGCATTCCCACTCTGTCTCCCTCTTAAGTGCTCAGCGCCAATAAAGCATTAGCCCACTTCAATAATTAAGATCACTTTGAAATGAGAAGAATGGATCTGGTTCAACAATCATCTGTCTCCCAATTAGAGTGCCTGTAGAACTGTCCCTTATGACAGAAGGAGGCTTCAGGCCTGGGGGGGATTACATCTAATGAATGTCTAATAGGGAAGCGACTCACAGGACTGTGGTGACATATTACTCTGGAAAGAAGAGTGGGATATTTGATGGAAAGTAATCCAGGATTGGCAGAGCCCTAAAGTGGCCCTTGAAGATAGGATGCTAAAATAAGATGATCCCTGTGGGGAAATTGGACAGTTGCAGCAGCAAATAGTAATAGGATACAGCAAATAGAAATATAGCAAATGGGGTTATGTAAACATACATAACCAATAATTTCAAAATATGCAGTATATAACAAATGAGAAGCATATAGTATATATACAGGATGTGCAAGATGTAAAAACAGGCATTTGAGCGGCTAATTGCAATCTAAGCTCCCTGTTTTCCGTTAAACACAAATGTTGGAGGCAAAAAACCAAAGCCCTCATTAGATCTTTGTTTGAAGACAGGGTGCCATTAGTAAATAATGTCAGACCAGTGAGATTCATTCACCCGAGGAACCATACTCAAGGACGCACACTGTTTCTGCTTTAGCTTCCCTGCTAGCCTTATTCTGCAGTTATACAAGAGGAAGTGGAACGGTGTTTAACTGGTGCCATGAGGCTGAAATCCACCTCCAGACAGATCGAAGCTTTGTCAGGTCGGTACAGCCCAAAGACGTCGTCTGACCATTGACATCAACCATACTGTGATAATACCTTTGTGCTTGTGTCATCACAAACTACATTAAAGAAATGGCCCAGCATGGGGCACTGGGACCTCCCAGCATCCCTGATATATCTTTAATACATCTGACAAGTGAGGTTGAGATCAGTCAGCTGGAGAAAATGTGTGTTCCAACGATGATTGTTCTGAGCTTTTGATTGCACTGAAGACATGTGACATTATTGTGCCAACTCCCCCCAAATTAAACAATGTATTTAGAAGCATATTTTGTGAACGTTTTATTTCCATGACTGACAGCATATCCCATGGCCCTCAGGTCCACCACGGCAACATTACAACTTCAGAGACTGTTGCAATTCAGTTCTCCAAGAGTAAGATGAAAAGGAAAGCAGTGGATAACTGTAATCTCAGCTTCCTGTTTTTCATTAAACACATACAAATTTCGTGTTGATAGTCGAGGCAGTAGCAAGCTGACAGAGAATATCACTTTTATATTCTGTCAATGAAAAGTGCATCAGGTAAGATTATGTGGACTTTGTATGGTTCCTCATGCTCCAGTTAAAATGGGAAACTAGGGATGCTCTGTTGCACTGTCATCTTCAACTCAGCCTTTAGAAGCACTGCAAGGCTCATCGAATCATTTCCAACAAAAGACGAAATGGGAGCAAAATTTCCATGATAACCTCATTGCACATGATAATGGGGATATAATTACGCTTTGAAATGGACATGACATTCTGGGCATCGTTCAAGTGTACTTAGAATTTCTTTTTATTTGGTAATCTGATAAATGTTTCTAATCACGCCGCTGCACCTGGAAAAGATCGCTTCACTTTGACGGACTGACTTAAGTTTTGCGTCTTCATTTATACTATCAGTCTTTTTCTTGTGTGTTCACACTGTGTTGTGTGTGAATCATGAATCATAATGATTGAGATATACATAAGCCCCTTGCACAGCCAATATTTCGACAGGCACACCCTACAGCACCAAAAGGGAGTGAAATGTTATTAGTTTGTCAGTAAATCCCATGGGCTTTGTCCGTCTCCCTGTCCCCTCGCTCTCCCATAGTTGTTAGATTTCTCAATCTGCAGTCTGTGACTTAACCTGCATTGTTTGATGTAGTGGGGAGGGGTTTTTCTTCAATCTTACCTGCACAGTTGTAGAAAAAGCAGTCTGGTGACAAAAAGTTGTCTAAATGGCTCCTTATAGCAGAATCTCTGCTACTTCATATGATGACATTTATTATTCATGTGCCAGGAGCCTCTTAGATGCTGGTGCACATTCAAGAATATTCCTCCACAGTTTGACAGTTCTTGACAGTAACTACATAAGCAGTGAAACGGCATGCCATCATTTGACTTGAAAAGACAGAACAGTAAGAATCAGGTAATTTCAAAAGTATCTTCTTAACAGTAACGCTTTTCTTAGTCACAGAGGTTTTTTATTAAACATGAACATGAATTGTACATGAACTTTTTGATTTTACACTAACTCATAGACTTATTAATTAGGACCTAAAACCTTTAGTGTTAAAATGATCAAAAGCCGCTTCTGCAATGATAATGATGAATGAAATATTGTAAGTGAACTTTATTGGATGAAATATTTGTACAAAGACAGGCAGCAATGTTTTTAAGTTCAGCAATTTTTAAAAAGAACATTTTCTGCGGTGAGGAATGCATTGAATGAGATTGATGCTATTTTCAGGAACGTCACAGCTAAAGTGTCTCAATTGAGATTCAATTGTCAAAACAGGAATACAATCAAATATTTTCTTTTTCTCCTCCCCTTTTTCATTGTATGCACCGAAGGGCAAAATGATGTAAGTATACTTACTTATGTTCATAATGCTCACCGACTTAGTGTCATTTTAGGCCTATTTATCCATGCTTCCCAATATGACACCTTGCTTGTCAGCTTAACATTATCATTATTTAAACATTATCTGTAAATAAAATGAACAAAAAAGTTTCAGATGTAGATTAAGTTCTGTATCCTATATAATAACACAAGGAAAGAAGCTATGAAGGGCATCACAGGTCCTTTGTTTTACATCAGTGGAGGAAAGAGTTCTGAGTGCAGTGCTTTGGGTGGTCACAGTCCCCAGAACTGTATTTTACTCTTTACTGTTTACAGTCCATCTTGCACCCACCCCTTACAAATGCCAAGTGTGTACTACATAGAGCAAATTGGACTGTAAATAAGTGATCAGCAAAGGATGAGTCATCAAGGAAAATTCCACCCTCAGATACACTGTTATATATCATCAATCTTCCAGGAGATATTTTGTGATGAAGTATTGTAATTTCCTTTTTGTTGTATCCACTTTCCCTCAACCTGCCTTGTCTACTTCTATTTCAGTTAGTGATTTCCTACATTGCCAAGAATTCCGTTCAACAACCCTCAGAGAACGTGCCTGGACTTTTATCCAGCCTGTGATTTCAGGTGTGGGTGGAGAGAACGATAACGATAGCGATTGCAATAGTGACAGCAGGAGAGCGAGGATTTCCAGTGAATTTTCCAGAATTTCCAGAGAAAAAGCGTGAGCCACTTATCTTGCTCAAAACACAACATGTTCCTTTGAGTGCACTGCATTATGGTCTATTGAAATTACAGTCGGTGGAAGAATTGGTATCTCCTCCTCTTCTACGATGGATTTCTCCCTGTATGATCGTTGAACGGTGGTGCAAAAATGTGAGTCCAACTATTTCCAGTATATTTGTGTGTGTGTGTGTGTGTGTGTGTGTGTAAGCGTGTGTTCGTGTGTAGATATGTACAGGATACACACCTGCTTTCGTAAACTTGTTATTGTCTTCTGCATGTCGGAGACAAAGTCCTGGAAGTCGTTGATTGAGGGTTCAGTGCTTGGTTTGGAGGTCACGTTGACATTTACATGGTTTTCTCTGGCTTCCTCCACTGGGCTGCAATGACCGATGTATGAAGAAGCATATAAATAAGTCGAATTTCAGCAATTAACTTGTTTTTTATGGTCTTGGCATCCATAATTCTTGCGTCAAATTCACATTGTTAACTTCCTGCTGCCTGACATATTAATAGGTCACAAAAACTTTTATCATGCATATTCTCACAATATCTGTACAGAAAGCATCTTAAAAACATACAACTGCATCTTGACCCCACAGTGTCTTTATGAACATTTGCAATCTAATTTGCAACAATAAACATGTGGTCCCCAATGAATGATGCAGTCCCCCTCATAGCCAATCGGTAACAAATACATCACCTTGACTTATAATTGTAGCACCCCCCCCGGTGCTACGCTGAGACCAGAACACAGTGATCAGATGCATCATTTCCCCAGGTTTCGTCAAAATATGACAAGTGGTGTTGGAGATATCGCTTGCGACGGACGCACAAATGAACGAAAGCCGATCGATCCCTAGTCCCCCAATAACCTTTACATGTCTTTCAGCCTTTTACTCATACAGATTACTAAATAACCCTCAATGTTTGCCACCCTGTGTTACCTGGTCTCCTGGATGCTGTTAGTAGGTTTATCCTCTGCGTGGCTGTGTTCAGCTGATCTGCGTCCTCTGAAGTGATATGACAGGGCGTTGAACTGACCCTTGGTTCGGCAGTCTGGAGGGGGTCAAACACAACACATTGCATTTAACAGAGACAACAAGAATCAGAAAGGTAGAGGAGGAATCTACACTTTAGTAGTAGACAGTATTGAGATTTTCAGAATAAAGTTATTTTCTTGTTGAATATGATAAAATGGTCGACAGAGAGCTTGATGACCATTCGACATACAAGCACATTGCTTGTATAGGGAAATAAAGCTAATCTTTGCCCCCTATTATGAATGAACATGCCACAACCAGAAAGTGACACACAAACACAAACACAAACACACACACACACACACACACACACACACACACACAGACATGGAACAGGAAAACATGTATGAACTGATAGAGAAACTTGAGTTAGTCAGTCAGTGAGTACGTAAATAGCTGTCTGCTGATGCCACTATCAGCATCCTCTCTCTTTCATCCCACTTGAAAGTGCAGATCTGAGACTTGTGTGACGCCTCACTCTCACACTGCCATCAAACTGTATTCAGATCAAAGAGGATAAAAGACACACACACAAACACGCACAAAAATGCAGAACCGTGCTCACTCCCCATACACATCTGGGGTATACTGAACATCAGTGAGAGCATTGAAAGACTTACAGCTCTCAGTAAACCTGAGAAAGGACAGATCAGGCCCTGCAATTAGGTGGGCTGCACCTTCAACTGTAAAAGCCTTAAAGCCTGCTGCTTAGCCTCAGAAGGCCTTTGATTTAGCAAGCAACCGGCCGTAAAAGACAAAGACTATCTAAAACAACAACACATCCCATCTCATGCTGACAGACATGCATGAGCACACAGAAGCACACCAACATACCCTGCTGCGCTGCACACACACACACGTTCTCAGTGGTATCCTTTCTCTCTCTTTATTGGGCCAAATAAAACTGTGAGTCTGACTACAGTTTAGTTTTGCCTGACAGACGCGCAGAAACAAGCGCCTTAAGTCTCTTCCTTCCTCCCTCTCCTGTCTGGCAGGATATTCTCTGTTTATTAGCTCAGCTCTTCCCTTGTTCATATTGTAAAGGAAGGGTGAACACTGGGGTCAGAATCTCTGATGAAAGGAGAATAATGAAGAGGCATCATGTGCATTAAACTTCTGCTTGTTGTGTCCCAGAACATTGTAGCTGGCTCTGGGAAGGCAGTGGACCACTAGATGTGGAGGCCTCATTCAGGTTTAGTACCATCCATTCAAGATCGGTCTACTATTTCATAATTGTTCATATTGCATGGTGCCAACATATTTTATATAACTGGTCCTATTGAAAACATATTTCTTAGCACTCTCCCCCAATCAGTGAAATCATTCATCCCAAAATGTAGCTCAGCTCACCCTGTTGTTTTGACACACAACCCAAACCACCTCCAGATGTGCACGAATTGGCCTAAATCATTCAGTCAACTCAGTTTTTTCTATCATACATTAGTGAGGATTCACATTGTGGTTGCCAAACAAAAACACAACACAAGTACTTTTTTCACAAATTAAGAAAGGAATATTTGTCATTCATGCCCATGCATTTTGAAATTGTTAAATGGCTTTTTAACATCCATGAGTTCATAAACCTCAATTTTTGGTAACAGCAGCAAAATGCCCCTATGCATTAGAAAATACCAATTCAATCTAGCTATATGAATGTGCACATTTTAGATCTGATGCTGTATTCACAAGAGTTAATTGTGTGCAATTAAGGCCACATTATATGAAATAGTTGGAGGCAGAACCTGGGGTGTGTAGAGCAGTTAGAAGCCATGTGACCTCAATGCTCTTTTTCACTCAGCACTTCATGTATGACTTCACCAGTGATTCAATGGAAAGGGTAGGGAGACTGTGGCAGTGTGTTTCACAGTGGGCAGTAAATGGCCATATTATGTCTTATAAACGACACTGAAAAAGGCCTTGCATTCTCCATCAACCGCCCAGAAGAAGCTGGAGCAGTTCAAAGCTTTCGGAACATTAAGCTCTTGCGAAAAACATGAAAAACTCCAATTTAAGCATCTCCTGCTAAAGAAACTCTAGACTTTTTCTATGACATATCCATGCTAATCCTGCAATGGCCAAGCTAAGGAGAGTTCCAATCTGGGTCCAACAACACAAATCAACTATACAGTCTAATCTAATTCATAAGATGAGATCGTCCCTTGCAAACAATGCCATTTGCTCCTCCCACGATGTCACATGCACACTGATCATATCTCCAAATCAGTGATTCAAGACAGACAGTCACTGAAGACCCTCATGCTGGTATAATACAGTCGGGGATGCCTCTTCATTCATCTCCTTCTGGCTTTGTCAGCTGCACCCACTGGTGGAATGTTCAAACATCCAGGCCTTAACTCCAACTGCCATCTCTAACCCCTAAGAAGGAGATGTCTGTGAAAAGTGCAACACTGGTTACGTCATGAATGACTATAGCCCTATTCGCACGGGACTAGTATTACCTGGGGACCTCATGTGATTTAGAAATTACCCCATCACATCTGTGTTTCGTGCAGGACATTGGCACGGGATAAGCGAAGTCTGTATTTTACTCAAATTTACTGACATTATTCACCTGGATATGATTGAAAATGTCAAGGCTCTGCGTAACATCCACTTCCTGTACACTATTTTCCTGAACGACAAGAGCAATGGCTGCTAAGAAAAAAAACAGGCATTGGACACGCAAAGAGACACTCAATTTAATTGCTGTGTGGGGTGAACCACGTTACCAAAAGCAATTTGACGAAATGGCGCACAACCACATCGTTTGGGAAAATATCCAGAAAGACCAAAGGTTGTAGGTTAAGACACATTATAATTTCCACCGCAGCCTCCATAATTCTCGACCGGGAAAGAGGGAGAAAAAAGGTGCAGAGAAGACAAAAAACCTTGCTAAAAAAAGTAATACGACCCCAAATCACCGAGATGCCAATTCGCACGGGACTAATATTATCACATGACCTCTGTGTTTGGCGAAATATGGTAGGCAATTTGCAGTGGAATTTTTACTTTACAAATTACGAACATGGCAGATTCGCACAGGATTAAGATCACAGACGACCTCCACAATTATAACAAATTACTAGAGGTCCCCAGGTAATACTAGTCCCGTGCGAATAGGGCTTATGTTCAGGAAGAGGAGATCCCCTGTGTTTCAATGGAATGGAGATCCAGCAAAGTAGCACTGGCTTTATGTGGTTCATATTCCTATTCAAGATGTGATGTCACTTTATTTTACATGGATTTCAGAACAAGACAAAATCAACGTCTGGCAAAGGGAAGCTGTGCTTTTCTCAAAACCAGAGTAAAACAAGCCCAGACCTTGTTTCTCTACACTCAAAGCTCCCATTCATTATGAGAAGCTGAAGCTTATTTATTCTTTCATTTCTTCCTTATCTCATCTGTTCTTTCATACACAAGCAAGCAACCTAAATGCAGACCGACGTCCGACATCAGCCATTGTTAAGTGCAGGGCAGAATAACCTTGCTCATTTCAAAGGCAGTGTTGTAAATTGTAGTATAAAACCTGTGATTATTTTGAAGCTGGGCTATCTTGAGGAAGACGTTATCAAAGGGAAAGGATGTTGTATGGCTTTCATCTTACAAGACAGTTCTAATACTGGACCTGTGTAAGCAGAGACGTCTAGATAACTTCCTGTCCTGCTTGTGTTCTTTTGTCATGGTAAAAACATGTCATTGAAAATTGGGCACGATGAAGAGAGATATGACAGAAAACAGTACACCGACGCACTTGTGTTTCCTGAATTAAGGAAATGCAAAACCCAAATAAAATCTGCAGACTTTTCTGTGTCACTCTTTGCTGAATATAAGTAGCATTTTTGCTTATAAGTTGTACTATTACAATTTGCTAACATAAAACATGATTTTGCCTAAATAAATACTGCAGTTAATGTGTTTGTTGAAGCAGAAAATATAACATTAGCACCATGAAAAGCAACATGATTAAAGCAACATAATGAAAAAAGTGTTCTAAGTTATTAACTGCATCTGTTCTGTGCCCTATCGACCCCTCCATTTCCTCCCTCATACCTTCGCAGCAGTCCTGCCACATGCGCAGGTCGATTTTGGGGATGTCATCACAGCTGCCGTAGCCATGGGGCAGCTCTGCCACGCTGAAGACGTCCTGCTGGATGCGAGTGATGTTGTCCCCATTGTCACAAAGCACGCGGGTCAGAGAGGCCTGCTTCAATTGGGTCAGCTGGGCTGGCGTGAACACACCTGGGTTTTCATACCAGAACCTTAAGATGACAGAGGAGGAGGCGGGGAGGAGAGGCGAGTAAATGATAGCTCTTATTTTATTTATTTTCCTAGCACTTCGCTCTTACAAGATCATTCTATGCTCACAGAAATATTGTAATGGCACTGATGTCCTCACTTTAGCGCTCCAGATTTTTGATTGCTTGTGACAGACAGAATTGCTCCTACAATATGGTCTGATCTTCATCTACTTCAAGAGATAAACACAATGTGATAACACACAACACACAAAACATTTACTTTTACATGTTTTTAGTGGACATATTGTTCAAACATTAACAGCCTAAGCTCTACAGTCAGACAGATTGTATACAAATGGAGAAGATTCAGTGCCATTGCTACTCTCCCTAGGAGTGGGCGTCCAGCAAAGCTCACAGCAAGAGCATGCCACATAATGGTCAAGGAGGTGACAAAGGATCCTATGGTAACAGCTAAGGATCTGCATAACACAATAAGACACAATAAGAAAACACGAGAGTGGTGTTCATGGGAAGATACCAAGGAGGAATCCACTGCTCTCCACTAAAAACATTGCTTCCTGTCTCAAGTTTACAAAAGACCCCCAGAATATTCCACAAAGCTACTGGAACAATGTTCTGTGGAAAGATGAGACAAAAATTTAACTTTTTTGGCAAATGGCACAACACTATGATTGGAGGAGAAAAGACACTGCATACCAACAGCAAAACCTCATCCAAACCGTGAAGCATGGTGGAGGGAGCATCATGGTTTGGGGCTGCTTTGCTGCCTCAGGGCCTGGATGGCTTGCAATCGATGAGGGAACAATCAATTCCAACCTCCAACAGAGGTTGGGTCATGCAGCATGACAATGACCCCAAACACAAAAGCAAATCCTATAAAAGAATGGCTTTAACAGAGAACTGACCTTAACCCTACTGAAATGTTGTGGCATGACCTGAAGCAAACCGTTCATGCAAGACATCCCAAAAATATCAATGAACTGAAACAGTTCTGTAAGGATCAATGGTCCAAAATACCTCCTAACCGTTGTGCAGGGCTCATCAGCAACGACAGGAAACCTTGAAGTTATTGCTGCTAAATGACGTTCCACCAGTTACTAAATCTAATGATTCACATACTTTTTCCAATCCAAGCTGTTAACGTATAAACAATATGTTCAGTAAAAACATGTGTAAGTACACATTTTTGTGTGTTATTTGTCAAATCACATTGTGTTTATGTATTTTTATGACTTTATGACCATATTTTAGGAGCCATTTATACAGGAATACAGGTAATTCAAAAGGGTTCACAAACCTTTTGTGTTCCAATAATGTAATAGATATATTAAGTTCTTTCTCTGATTGATTGTTCTACTCATAAGAGGTATAAATACATTCACTAAGAACAAACTACTGCTTTAAAAGACTTTTAGTCCTTATCGTGCAATGGCAAAAGTTTCTAATCACAGGCAAAATGCCTGACCTTGATATGAAGTATTCTATATGCTTCGGTAAAATGGTAAATGCGCACATTTACCGGCTTGGCAGTAAATGGGGCACTCATATTAATGGGAAATGTACACATTTACCAGATTTACCTTGGGAAATGTGTACATTTACCAACTCTGTGGTAAATATGTACATTTCCCGATTTCCCACCGTAACATATACATCCCAAAAAGGGGAAGAGCGAGCAATACCCATAAAAGGGACTGACTAGAGGGACTGGAGGCATTCCTTTATCTTATTAGAGTATATGTTTGTGGATGGTGAGGTGGCTTATGTCGTGATCTTACCTGTCACCATCTCGCAGGCGTTTGAACTGGGTTGTCAGCAGACACATGAGGGTGGGCCCCAGCCTGCTGCCAGGGACCAGGTCTTCAGCCATCAGGGCAGGGAACAGGTCGATGTTCAAAGGAGTGCCATACAACCTGCCAGACAAGAAAATAGTAAGGTACACCACAACTCTGCAACTCGGCACAAAACTTCACAGTGGGTGTACATACAATATCTAGACTAATTATGCAGTCCATGCTTTCTAGAAATTACTACGAGTTAAACTAAGATACTAAGATTTTCTTTTCTCATCTCTATTCAGGTGTAATCCTACAGGCCACAGAATACCTTACTGCAATGATATTTCTGGGACATTGGTCCCAATAAGGCTATGGACGATGAAAGTTAACAATCAATGTTTTAGCACCCTATACTTCCCTTACCTCTGCAGTTTCTCTCTGACATTGGGATTCTTAATCTCATTCCTCAAGTCATCAAAAGTCTGCGCCTTGGTCAGGTTACAGAAGGTCCTGTAATCATTGTATGGTGGCATCCCATGATCTCTCCCTCTCTGTATATTCATGGCGGCCAGATCCAGTGCCACGGCATGCACCATGGAGAACAACCTCTCTGTTAGCTCTGTATTCAGCAGCTGTGTCGAAACACGCATTTTCCCAGCAACGCCGAAGAGACCTCGGAGGAGCGGATCAATGCCGCCCTCGTTGACGATGCGGAAGGGGGAGAAGAACGCCCGGTGCAAGGAGATGTGGCCCTGGGGGATGGGCTGGAAGTCCTGGTCCAACCTGTAGAGTATGGGGTTGATGAGAGTGTGTCCGAAGCGGAAAGCAGCAGTGGCAAAAGCATTTAAAATGCCGGCGTTGATGTTGGGGTTGTAGCCACCGTAGGATCCCATCAGCTTCATGCCAGCCTCGCCCAGGATCTGGTGGATGGGGGAATGGAATATGACAGTTGTCATCATCATTATTATCATCACTGACATCTTTACCATTACCCATTATCACTATTGATAATTCCCTTGGTCTTCATTGTCATCATTAAAATGATCACAGAGAAAGAAAGAGATAGTGAAATAAGAAAGAGATATAGAAAGTATAAGAACATGACAGTTGTGTTAAGTTGAGGGCCCCTTACCTTTGGCAACCAGTGACTGTAGGTAATGTGCTGCATCTGGGCCCCCACTATCTTCCTGGCCTCGTGGTAGATGGTGTCCCCGTCCCAGTGAGGGTTCAGCCTCAGTAGTTCTGTGGCTATGCGGTTGTGTTCCCTGAACCACACTGTGTGCATGGCAGTCAGACCAAGCTGCTCATTGGCACGGTGATCCCCAGCCAAGAAGCAGGGAATTGGACTCTCATTCTCATCCCGCATACACTCCGTAGGTGGTCCGGTGGCAAATGGCAAAAGTGGCTTCCCTGTTCGCTGGATGATGCCTTGGCGGAGCAGTCCCCGTTGGCTGGCTAAATCGCGGATCTCTTCAGACTCGTGCCGTGAGCTGCCGTAGACGTTTGAAGCATCAATGTAGGAAGTCAACTGGTTTATTTGTTCTCGTGGGTACACGCTGTTCATGAGGAGTGATGTCATCCCGCTGCCACACACTGGGCTGGAGCGCACGAAGAACATGCAGCGGGCGCCACTCCGCAGCTGGCGTGGGTCATTGGGTGGAAACTGGATTGGGAAACATGGCGGGTCATTGGTGCAGACCTGCGTGCACAGCTGGCCATCGGAGAACCGTGATTGGCTGAGAGCCGCCACAGTTGAGTCTAAGTCGTGGTCTAGAAACTGACCCCACTGCATCAGCATGTGCGTATAACGGTCATCGGGGGTGATGGTCTCTGTGCCGATCATGGTGGTGGACACCAACCTTGGGAGCGGCAACCTGTATCCGTTATGTAGCTGCTCGGTGGCGCCTCTTGGCAGGTTAAACCCGTTATCATACACCGATTTCAGCAGGCGTTCAAAGGCAGTGAGTGAGGCGCCCCACATAGGGTGCTGCAGGTTGTTGCAAGTGCCATCGTGGCTGCGGTACTTCTGGTGGAAGCAGATGTCGGAGCAGTTGTTGAAGCGGCGATGGGCCGTGCAGCCGGACAGGTTGGCGATCACATCCAGAAAGTGGGGCGACACCAGGTCATTGTAGCGGAATGCTGTGGGGGAGGGAGAATAAATTCAGCACATGTAGTGTCTCGATGGGTTTTTGGTGGCTAAAGATTTGTGAAAATACAGAACTAAAATACAATATTCAAGTTGCCATTTCTACCCTTACAGATTTAAGTGAGAAAATCTCCACATCCAAGCCATGAAAATAGAATATAAGCTAGTGTTTGTTTATATGATGCAGATCAAATATTTTTCACTGCAGACACGATCAGGCACTGCTGCTGGCTCAGAGAGTGGAAAGAAACTCCAGTCCTGAGGGCACAGATTGCAGTATTTCACTAACCTGCCCTGACTCGCTTTGATATGCCAGAGCTCTTGTGCAATTGCTCCAGTGTGCAGCATATGTGTATAGCAGGTGTGTGCTTGTGTATGTGTATGCTTGTGATGTGTTCAATGTGGTGTGAGGCTTATGTATGAGAACAAGTGAGTGTGTGTGGCCAACCTCAGTGAGGGTAAGGTGAGACTTCCTGTCTACAAATGAAATGGCACCACCTGCTACAAGTCCTCTCTCTCTCTCCCCCACCCCTCCCTACATTCTCTCACCAAATCATTTACAGAACACTTCCAGACAAACTCATCTTGGCTCTGGTCTGTGTGTTTATGCACATGTAGTGTTTGTGCTTTCGGTGGAGGATGGGGAAACTGGGGCGTCCCCTCCCAGATCAAATAGAGATACAATGAAAACAGCACGTTTGTTTTTGCTGACGGGCAGAAATCCCTCTGTGAGCTTGGTTTGCGGCCAACGCAACAATGAACACTTGGCTGTTAGCATAAGTAATGAAAACATTGTCTCTCTCTCTCTTTGTGTGTTCATATTTCACACTCCTCTAATTCTCTTCTCCTTTCTCTGTTTTTCTCCAATACTAAACCTTATCTGCATGTTCCTCTTCTTTTTCTTTATCCACTCCCACCTTTCACTCTTCCCACCTTGTCTTTCAGACACTATCCTTCCAACAGTTCCCTTTCTTGTTCTCCTCTAATTCAGACTAGATTATTTTATGATCAAGGTATCAGACAAGGTTCTCCAATAGCGGCTCAAATTTTCTTCATGCATAGTCGCAACTACGTCAACCCATGTTCTCCCAAACCCCCTACACGCATGCATGATTGAGTTTGTAGACAAACACACATAGCATCATAAAATTTGCCCTGCCAGATCTGTGTTCTTTAGTGATTTTGGGTTAAGTGTTCCACACTGTGACACAGGGCTAATAAAATTGTTTACGGGCGCCTAGTCAACTGCTCCATGATTACGTCTCTAGCCCTTGGGTCATGCTGTAGAGAAAATGGCATACAGATGGAAGGCTTATCCACAGCCAAATATGCTCACACTGACACGATGCTAATCCACAGAGTGGTTGAGTATTGAATTATTGGCTGCTTGATTGCTTAATCCAGTGTGGGATCAATTCCAGATCAAAATAATGACATCTGTCAAAAACAATACCTGCAATACTGAGAATAAAAAAAATTCATGATTACTAAGATGACCAGTCAGCCTGATGTATACGTGTGTATCTGTATGTGTGATAGTGTGTGTGTGTGTCTGCTAATCTTTATATTATTCAGTGCAAACCAGAGATTTACTGAGATTATATGCCTTATATTTGCCATCTACCTTGCCTAGGGGGAAAGCAGTGCTGCATTCATGTCCAATGGGAAAGACAGTAGATATGAGCTTCACCAAGAAGGAAATACCTACAGTTAAGCGTAAGGAATGATATATTCATTCAAAATAAAATGATCAAAATCGACAACTTTCATCAGATCTCTCATTTTGTGATCACAACTCTTATAAAGCCACGGCAGGACACAATGTCTTGCTGAATGTTTTGTTTGTGGTGAACATTGCAATGTTTTATTTGCTGTAAAATATGAACTCAAATGTATCATTCACTAGGTGCATGTCATTTAAGTGCAAAAAACGAGCAACCAAGGTCAACAGAAAACATCTATCATTTTGCCTTGATGGTTTCACACACATTCAAATGCACGAGCACCTCCAAATCATTGCTTTTAACTGTCAAGTTGTTCCAATGGCATTCCCATATGTGAAAGCAGCACAGCAAGGGCGTGCCTGTGGCCCTGCCCTAAAACACCAGTCAAAAGAGAGTAGACTCCCATGGGCTTCTCTGAGGCTGTTCACACCCTGGCTGAAAGCAGCAGTGCTTGACTTTCCATGGAGAGTCAGGAGAGTCTTCATAAAGATAGATATCTGTAGCTGTAGCATAGCATGCATGTAGACGAGGGATGTGAAACCCTCCTTCTTAGACTGATTCAATATGAATCTCGATATGTAGTAAGTGATTTCATACGGGAAAGATACCTTTGAGCTGGTTAACTATTCGACTGCTTGTGTGAATTAAACAGGATGTAACAGATTGCAATTATAGCATACAATGTAATGGAAGGACACAGCTACTTATTGTTTGTTTTTGGTTTGCTCTAAAACATAAACTCAAATGTGTCACTCACTAAGTGCACGTGTTGGGAATAAATATCATGAGCAACCAAAGTACAGAAATCTTCAATCGTGGCATTTAACGGTTTCACACAAGTTTGAATGCATGATCACTTCCAAGTCTTTGCTTTGGGCCGTCAAGGTCACTCAGTGAATGTTCCTGCTTCACGTGAATGCAGCATAAGTTACAGACACATTCACAAAGGGAGGCGGGTGTGACATGGAGGGAAAAACAAAGGGGAGGGAGAAACAATCGATTTTGACTGCTGAATCAGGTTTCCCTGTCAAAAGACAACTGATGCGATTTGTTAAAGCTGCACTTGGCAACTTTGCATGTTGGTGGCTTCAAATGGCAGCAAGGGGCAACTGTCTGAAAACTGAACATCTATACTCAGAAATCATTTGATGTAATGTCTGTAAACTGCACACAGCACGCTCATGTCTTCCAAATCAGTCGGTTTGTGATCGCTCAATACCAAAGGATAAAAAACAGACGAGAACGGCACAAGATCTAACGTTGGAGTCCAGCTTTCTCTCGATAGAGCGCTCACTTTCTGCTGTTTAGAAGACAGTTTGAATTTTGCTCTTTGATTCATTGCTTCCTGTAGGCAGAGAAGATTTCTCACCAGCGTAAATAACCAACACCAGTCACTTAGACAAATAGGGCAAATCTACGGGGTCTCAATTTTCTTTTTTGAAAATCCACTTTGTGATTAGGCTGATAAAACATTACGATTTTGTCTATTGCAACTTAAACAATGTATCGGTACAGCTGCATCTTGCACAGTTCGCCCGGTCTCACCAATTTGAATCAAATAATCATTACACCCTTTGTACACTTATTTTAGCTATTGACATGGGTGGCTTCCCCAATGTGTGTGTGGAAGTCAGCCTCACCGGTGCCATTGGTGTCAAACATGAGACCCTCGTTGACGTGGCTCTGGATGAGGAGCAGGGTCTGCTCAAAGATCTCCCCGGCGCGCGCCTGCTCCACCGTGTACGGGTCGCGTGGGTACCGGAACAGAGCCAGCAACTCGCCTGGGGTACGAGGCTGACTGAAGGGATGGAGGGACAGGAGACAGATGGAGATGGGATGGGCGGCAAGAAGTAAGGGTATGACAGAGAGAA
Organism: Monocentris japonica; assembly: GCA_900323365.1. NCBI lineage: Eukaryota > Metazoa > Chordata > Actinopteri > Trachichthyiformes > Monocentridae > Monocentris > Monocentris japonica. The sequence goes on along the minus strand of OOFE01020496.1, from coordinate 6,558 downwards.
AAGCAAAAAGAAGAGTGAATACAATGTTAGCATGGAGAAAGAGCAAAAGCCGTGAGAAACAAGGAAAACAAATGCGTGGGAGTCAAAGAGGGGAGAGGAAGACAAATTGTAAGAAAGCAAAAGAAAAACAGATAAGATTGATTTCAAATGTCATGTTCAAATTGCATTCCTTCAAGCATTTTTTCCCCCTGGAAGCAGGAAAAGCAGGCAGTGAGCCTTCCCTGATCTGCATAGCAGAAGAGAACAAACACTTTCCAGAACATCGATTCAATGGAGGTGAGAGAGTTCAAACCAGCATCCTGTAAAACCTCTCTAAAACAAGTTAGTCATTTCACCTATAGGGTGGAGCTCATCCAGTGGAAGTCTAGCTCTAAGTTTGTGTGAGAGTGTGTTGTACTTGCTTTCACCCCCTCTAGAAGACCATGCATTGCTTTACTACAAGGTCCTTTTTTCACATAGCCTTCGACTCAAGCCTTTGAAGGTATGCCAGGGCTGGACTTAAGGGTGTGGCAAACAATGTAGCCACGTGCCAGAGCCATAGGTGTCCACGCTGCCCCCATAAAAATAAATGGTCTCGTTTTACAAGCATGCTTGTGGCTATTGAATAAGGCATACTTCATCTGCGTCTTAATGTCTGAAGCGTAGAAATTACGGCTGAAATTAGTCAAGCTAGGTAGCTCTTTTATGGGATTTCTAGTATAGCAGCGATACACTCCAAACTTTAATACAGTGCAGTAAAACAGGTCTATCACACTGTACTTTATTAGCATGTGTAGTACTTACAGAATTGTGAAATGCCTTACAAAAAATTATTATTTCTTATATTAATTCTTATATATTTTTTCTCATACGGCAGAACATGTTAAGCACTGGGGTGTGGCCTAGACACAAGACACTGTTGAGAAGGGTGGGCTCACACTATTCTGCTTTTTTTGTAGAAAAAGCAATGCTTCAACTGCATTTTGTGCTGATAATCTGAAAAAGCTGGTCGCGCAACATGCCCTTTGTTTCTATAATGACCAGCTGCCACTATCAGCAAATAGTACTTATTTCTAACTGACTCTAAAAGACTCTTACCAGAAACTCGTAACACAGCCAGTATGCTTTAGGATTGGTTCCTTTGCCATTTTTGTTCTGGTTGTTGTTACTGCAGTAAACTGTCAGCTGCCAACATATCATGAAATCCTGCCTCTTTGATGTGATTCGTCAGCTCACAAAAAAGTGGTGAACATCATAACAAGAGATGAACTTTTCTCCACTATGCCTTAAAGGAAGTGAGGCGCAGTTTGAAAAAAGCAGAATAGTGTGAACTAAATCATCTTAGGGTATACAGAGAAGGGCGAAAAGGGGCTTTTAAAAGCATGACCCTCAGCTATTATTCTTGTCCAGGAAAGAAGGCAGCAACAATGAGAGAGGAGGAGGAGGATGACTGATGTAAAGGCCAGTATTCTGTGTTCCTAATCATAATACTGTAGCTTTCCAAAGGATGTTCAAAGACGCCGGCGCCATCAGCCAAGGAGGAGGCTGGCTCTAGATCTGTGATTGTCATTAGAAGAGAGCTGGAAATCCCCTCAACACAATTTGGGTTACCTGTGTGTGTTTGTGTGTGTATGTCCGGGAGCATATATGTGTGTGTGCAATTTGTGCATGCATGTGTGGACAATATGTATGCATGGGCATGCCAAGAAGAACACCTCTGCTAACCACATTATTCAACAGGATGGAAACACTTATGACTCACATTGCAACCACCTACAACCCTTTACTTCCTCTCATCTCAATGCAGCAATGAGAATGAGGTAAAATGGTACAACCAATGATTAGCCTTTATATAAGCAATGCCACGGCACGTGTTTTGTTGAGATGCAGAAAAGACAAAACACTGAGTTCCAGATCCACTAAGACTGCATTGCAGCAATTTGTGCATTTGAGCTACGAGCTCAAAGTTTTCGTCTTTTTCACCAAGAAATTCATGCAAGTTAAGTTGTGGCACAAACAAGCCCTCAAAAGGAGTACTGTGCAAGCAAAGAATCCTCATCACTAACTGAAAGTGTAAATTGTGTTCTTCACACTAATCCGCCAAGCTGGCTGGAATTGTACACAGTTGTGAATAGCATGACATTCTGATTTCCTCATTTTGGTTATATAGTGCGTTCTTCCCTGGGTCTGAGCGTGTTTGTATGTGTGCATTGGTGCGTGTCACTTCTTACCCATCAAAGAGACGTCTCCTGGTGGACTCAATGGCACTGTCCACATTACGGATGGCCTGCTCTATGGACGTGCTCACAAAGGTGTCGCCCTCTCGGCTTACTGCAGGTACTGTTGACAGATGGAGATAGATAGAGACTGAAGTTGAATCAAGTTAAAAATGTGGATGTGTTTGGACCTCAGGTTGTATACAATGAACACAAAACGTCAGACAGACATGCATATCCCTGACACTCATAGCCTTAGTAATTGCATCAACTAATTCTCTTCCAAATCAACAATTCAATTTTCTTTTGTTTCATTTCAAACTTCTCACTTAAAAGCATTTGTTGTTTTCTGAATTAAGCTGACCCCTCACTATTTTGGTCTCACAGTTCTGTGACCAACCCAAGCTGGTAAGGTTCTCTTGAAAAGACTGAGGTAGATTTAAAACGTGCAATGAGGGATGAATCATGTACGCTGAGGTATCAAATCATTTTCTGAACAATGAATAATCAGATTTCAAAAAGTCTCTCACTCTCACATTGACCTAATATTATCGGTACAGTGTAAATAATCACCATAAACTGACATCATCATTATTTTTAACCTCTTTTTAAGGTTTTGCAGAGCAACCTATTTACATCCAGGAGTTACCCAGTACCACTACATGCTATGCTTAAGCCTGCATGAGATTCAACAGTGGTTAAAACAAATGTAAGGGGTTAGGACATTTTAGGTTTACAAATGAGCAATTTACTACCAATACAATGGGTGACTGCACCTTTTAAGGTGCTGCACATCAGCATCCCTCCCTAAGTTGGAGTGAACACATTTCTGGCACAGTCTTTAGTCAGAGTGTGCCATTGAAAACAGTGAGATTGTGATGTGAGGGCTGAGAGAGTCCAACAACAACTGAGCACATTGAAACAGTTTATGGTTCACCAGTAGAGTGCTGCGGTCTGACCTGAGAAGTCTCAGCAGGAAACATCAACACACTCACGGAGGAGCTGACGGGAATCTGATAGCATGACAGTGAAATCTGACTAATTCAGTTGGTGACCTGGGTAAAAAAGTTCAACAAAAGGCCTTTCACTCTATCTATAATCTATAAATAAATAACAGTGAGCATACATGAAAAAATAAACATGTAAGACAATGCATTAACAAGAAAAATGATCTATAGAGTCATTTATTTTTTTTCTTATTTTATAGGGGCTATAGGGGCTCCTGTGTGTAGCAATGAATAAGACAAGTTTTTAGACAGAGAATCTATCATTAGAAGTCACAAGTCGCCACAGGTTAAGCTATCACAATACCAATTTGTTGTCATTTGACAGCAGGATGGCCTGTAGTCATCCCCCAACCAGAGGGCCTGCATTTGATCCCCCATGTGGCCATATCTGCTGACGTATCCTTAAGCAAGATGCTTCACCCCTACCTGCTGAAGTGGGCACCACACTAGCTGGCTGACCCTGCACCTCAACCAGAGGGTGGAAAACAACATAAAAAAACAAATTTGTTGGCTACTGACGTTAGCTTCATATTACCTGTTACGGTGAGTACCATGCTAGCAGCCTGGTAGCCGATGGGGTTGCGGGCGACGCACTCGTAGCGTCCGCCATCGGCGGTGCCCACGTCCTTGACCTCCAGATAACCTTCAGAGCTGATATGGAACTTGCCACTCTCCGTCACCTGCACACCATCCTGTGGAATGGGAGAAAGGGCAAAGGTCACGACCGTGGGAGTTAGCATGTGGAGGTGGGGATCAAATAACAACACAGTGATTGAGAGCCTCACAGATGAGACGTGATAAGTAGGTTGGCTACCGTGCCATCTAGTGGGGAACACCACAAGCAAATAAAGCTTATCAAAAATGGTCCCTGTTCCTTTCTTCCCACAACACACTCTCTGCTCCTACATCTTAACCCTAATGCAACCCCATGATCCCTGTGGTGATGGGAGCCTCTCCCTGCCAATAGCGGCTAAAGCCTCTAACCTTGTTCCAGGTGAGGACGGGTTGTGGCTGGCCCTGAGCGCTGCAGGGAATCTGGACGTCCTGGCCAGACTCCACCGTCAGGTCCCTTGGAGCATTTGTGAAAACAGGCGTTACTGAATGAGTTAAAACATACACACACACACACATATGTGTTAATGATTATGCACCAGTGCTCGAAGTACATGTAAAGTGCATCTTTACAATCAATCACAGCACAGCAAACACAGGACATCTAGGGAGCCGAAGTTGACGGCCTCTGGTTCACTCCTGCCCGTTGTAATACATTAATACATTACAGATTACTTGATATCAGGAAGTAAGTCGTAGAGTTGAGGTCATCTTTATTCACTGACTAACATATAAGTACACAATTTTGCACAAAAATTTTTTTCAACAAAAATTCTAGAAATGTGTGTATCTTATGATTGCTTATATAGCAGAGACTGCTGCGAGGTCATTTTCAACAAAATCTATTGTTTTGTTTAGCTGATATAAGACGTGTCCCCTGGTGTCTATGGAAAATCACGCTAGCCACCTAGCTGCTAGTAGACCAGTGGGCGGTCTTGGCTAACTTCCACTTCGGCTCCCTATAAGATGATGTTTACAACGGCTTTGAGATGTTGAGCTATCCAACAGTAGATGTTCTAGTGTCTACTGTCTGCTTACAGAAAATACACACACACTCCAGAGTTTGTGTTAGCCAGCAATTGCTATTTTTCTTTCCTCTATTATGGGGCTACAAAACATAAGTAGCCCTAATTTAGCTGTCCTAAGGGAGACATGGGAATATTTTAAAAAGAAGTAATGTAGTACTGTAGCAAAATCCACATTGGCTCGAATGCATATACATTTTTTCCTTTCAGCCTATTGTGCGAGCTGTGTCTATCATCTTTTGTTTTCAAACCGTGAACTCTGACACACACAGACAACACCAAGTCTTGTTCTAATTGCACTAAGTGAGAACAGCTGACATTTTCCATTCATGTACATCAACAACCATTGACTGTAACTCAACTACATCACGTGCATGCACATACACACACACACACAGAGTGGAGCATAGATAAGGGACGAGTCACTGTGTTATACTGTTGACAAGGATTCATGATACAACCCTTTCACAGCTGGGGTGGGTGGTGGGAGTGGGGTGGTGATTCGGTCACCCCCCCCTCCCCTTGTCTGTTAAAATTCCTCCTAGGTTCCCATTTCTCAGCCGACAGTGGCCACCTGGCCATGGGAAAATCCCAGAAGTCTTGGAACCCTAAAGACAGTGGGAGGCTGTTTCATAGTCGTCTGGCACTAATTAACTGCCTTTAAATCAAAGTTGAACTTGATTTACTAACTAAAGGACAGGGTTTGCTACGTAGTGTACAGTACATGCCCCTTTAGCGTGCATGAGCATTACATATAGTGTGTTGCCAACACCACTGTGTCACAGTGTGATTCAGGGATGTGATCGGAGCAACGTGAAAAGTTAAATTGAAATGAATTGAAACAATTAATTGAAACATGAAAGATCTAAGAACTCGACTCAACTCAAAACCTGAAAAATCACATCCCTCCTTCCTTTGCCTCTTTCTTTTTGTCTTCATGCTCAGTCTATTCCTCTGAGCATAAAGCAGCCCTCAGACGCTGACAGCTTGGTGGTGGGCTTGTACAGTACTTTAACAGTGTGGGGCCATTATGCAACGTGTACTTTGAGCCATGTTAACAGCCATTACTACATGGAAAAACATGGTGTCATCTAGGGATTACAGGCTGCCATGCTTTCCTGCGCTGCGCCAAGCCTATAATTTCAGCTACACACATGCATACACACACACAGGAATACACCCATCTTTACCCAAAAAAGGCGTACACTGTGTGAGATATACACTAACATTTGCACTTTTGTACAAAAAATGACACATGCACACGCTGAATGAAACATATCCACAAACATGCACATTTAAAGATAAACAATCTGCACATGCACACACCCACACACACACACACACACACACTGTCTGTCACTGTATACAGGCATTGTTGCAGCTTAATGCAACTCTCTTGTGTAAACGACAAATTAGCCGTGGATGGCATAGCACCACTCCCACCCTCTTAATATTTTCCCACCCTGCACTCCCCTCATCTTACACAAACATGGAGTGTTTGAGGAGGGCCTTACAGCAGCCACACTAGAACCTTTAACCTATTTGTACTGAAATATATCTTAGTATACACTAGTCAATGGATGTTTTCTATGCTTGCAAGCCCAATTACAAGAAAGTCACACTGAGAAAATGTTTTCAAACATACAAATAAACATTTGATTCTGTCAAGCAGCCCAGTACAGGAAAGAGTACATAACAGTGCTTTTTTTAAATTTATTT
>OOFE01020495.1:12114-34753 GCA_900323365.1 Monocentris japonica | reverse complement strand
GTTTGGCCGGGCGGCCAGCTCTTGGAAGGGTCCTGGTAGTTCCAAACTTCTTCCATTTAAGAATTATGGAGGCCACTGTGCTCTTGGGAACCTTCAATGCAGCAGAACTTTTTTGTAGCCTTCCCCAGATCTGTGCCTCGACACAATCCTGTCTCTGAGCTCTGCAGGCAGTTCCCTCGACCTCATGGTTTGGTTTTTGCTCTGATATGCATTGTCAGCTGTGAGACCTTATATAGACAGGTGTGTGCCTTTCCAAATCATGTCCAATCAAATGAATTTACCACAGGTGGACCCCAATCAAGGTGTAGAAACATCTCAAAGATGATCAAGAGAAATGGGAGGCACCAGTGCTAAATTTCAAGTGTCATAGCAAAGGGTCTGAATACTTATGTCAATGTGATATTTCAGTATTTCCTTTTTAATAAATTTGCAAAAATTTCTAAAATTCTGTTTTCACTTTGTCATTATGGGGTATTGAGTGTAGATTGATGAGGGAGCAAAATTAATTTAAACGATTTTAGCATAAGGCTGCAACATAACAAAATGTGAAAAAAGTGAAGGGGTCTGAATACTTTCTGAATGCACTGTATATCAGTCCAAGAAATGTACATGAAAAGGTGTCCCATTTTATATGACATCCTGCCTTTGCTCATATAGGCTACTTAGCAGGGTGGAGGAATACTCCTTGAGCCTGCAACAGCACTGCTAGAAAGTGATGGACCTGAAAGAACAGGACGACGGAGAAAGCATAAACGACAGCATAAACCCCAATGAGGATGATGGTCATGACCCCATGACCAAAACAAATGCTGTATGCTATCCATCAAATCAGTCATACACAGGTGAAGGTCGGATGATTCTTCACAAAGCAATGGCAAGGTAATGTTTAGTGACACCTAGGCTTTGATTACACATGAAATTCAATATGCCAGCTAACTTTTTAGGGCTTTGCCATTCATATTTTTTAGAGTAGCATAGAAAAGGAGCAGTGGTAAACAGAAACACAAAATGGGGTTGGAGACATAAGCCAGTAGACGTCAGGAGTCCTGAACAACCATGACCTTGGTGATGATGCTTTCATAGTTGCGCACAGATCTTGATGATGTCTGCACATGCCTTTTCTCTCTCTCTCAACCCCCTCTCTCACTTTCACTCTTCCCCCCCAAACACACACATACACACACAGCCCTATTTTCCATTGTCCCCTCCCTTGTTGCACTGATCCATGCAGCCCTGAACTCTTAGACAGAAATGACGGCATGTCCCTTTGTGAAGAATGGGCATGCATGACCACACACTGGTTTTCTGTTCTGTTTTGGTTTGTTGGTGGTGGAGGAGGTTTTTATCTAGGTTGTCCATTAAGATTAGATGAAATGAAAATGCATTGACCCCTATGGGGAAATTGGATCATTGCAGCAGCAAACAGCAAAAAAATATAAATAAGATTAGAGCAAAAAGGGGTGGGGGGGTATAAAGAAAAACTTTTAAACACTTAAATGAAAGTATGGATTCTTGCATTATTAGGGTGTGCGGAATAACAGAAGTAGAACTTAGTAAGTCAAAATGAATATGGAATATGAAGTAAGTGAAACGAAAAAGAAATATCAGCATGCATGCAATATATATAAATGAGAAGAATACAAGAAGATACATTAAAAAATTACTGCCTATATACTGTACATGATGAGCAATTTAACAGGTCTGCAGAAGGCCATACATATGCATAGAAAGTCTCTAGGTGTGTAGATGGAGTGCATTGTAATAGCTATACACCTTCCAAATACAAATACAAATAATGAATTGAAAGAGTGAACTTTGCAAATCATCATGTTTGATTTGCATCATTTCCTCATCAGTAGTAGTAGATATCTGTACCTGTGTTCATGCTATGAGTGACTGCATGTGTGTGTGTGTGTGTGTACACTGTCAACACTAGGAATGCCAAGCCACCATCATTTGACCGCTGTTTTGAATTCTAGAATTGAAATATCTCAGCTTTCAACATGTTCTTTCATGTTGAACCAGCGTTTTTAGATTTTCTATATAACCCAAGTAAAAAAAAAAAAGTTATAATTATATTTACCCCCTTTAATTGACTGCTTTTTTAAAAACAACAACAAAAAAAAAACATTGGCCTTTACAGCGTTAATATGCCTGTTGTATGTGACAACAGGCATATTAACTAATGCGAGTGAGTATTGTGTTAGTTTATAGATGATAATTCATGGGTCCCTGGTGCTCTAGTTCAGTCCCTGGCGCTGGGTCTTTCCCACAGGGATGCGTGGGGCTGAGGGAAACTTTGCTACAGGATTCAGTCTAGGACCAGAACCCCCCAGTCACACTAACAAAACAGTTAGCAACAGAGAATTCCCTCAGTCCAGTCAGCTGGAAGGAGTGGGGAGGGAGAGATGGGCCCTGGATTACTGCCAAACGCTTGTAGCAACTGATAACGTAATAAATGCTGGATAATGTAATAACCTGGGTTATCAATACTAATATTTTTGGTGTGACACTGCCAATATTTTGTGCCATGTCAAGTTTATGTGTATAGCCCGTAATCACAGTTACAGTCTCAAAGGGCTTCACAACGCCCACCAACCGTAGACCCTGATTGAGGACAAGGAAAAATTCACATGAAACCTTTTAGGGAAAAAATGGAAGAAAACTTGGGAGGGGCTACTCAGAGAGGGATCCCCCTACCAGGATGGTCAGGCTTGCAAAAAAAAGTGAAAGTGCCAAGATAATCAAGATAAAAGAATTTTTTTCTTTTCACGGTGGGAAAGCCTGAAACAGAATTTAAATGTGACACTCTCCATTGAAACCTAGGATGACGAACTTCCTTTAGGTGGGCAAACTGCTCCTTAATTCAATGGTAAGGAAACTCTGGGATGCATTACTGCCTTAAATGAAGAATTGAATAAATAACTGAATAAATCAATAAAATGTGCAAAGAAAATCAAATGTTATGTCAGGTGTTAGACTGTCTTTATGTAGCTGTGGTCAGAGAGGAACCTCCACTCTGAAGATGATCCACTGACTGGGTGATAACTGTAATATAATTTAATGAAGGCCGATATCAACCCAATATATCAGCAAGCCCATATATTGCTTTAAACCTAGTAATAACTTGTTAAAATATAATAAAACATCTCTCTAAAAGAGTAAGAAATGTCATAAAAACTGTTAATGTAATAAATTGCCAGATAGTGTAATAACATTTGCAGACTGATACTGTAATAATCAAAAAAGTTACACCTCTTGAAATGAAATGCAGTGGCTCTTGAAATGAAATTATTAATGTAACAAGGCACTAAATTATCAGGAAAAAATATTACAATATTAGGTTTTATGACATTTTTGACCCATTTATTGAGGTTTTTAAGGTACATACCACTTTTTGAATGGCATTCACTGTAGAAACTGCCCTGTTGAAAAAAAGGATTGCACATACTGATACTGCACATACTAATGCTATATAGACCTGTAGTCTACTTTCTATGCTTTCTATGTTATGTCTCTGTTATTCTGGTGGTGTGTTGGAGTGAACTTTGCTGTGGTATGATACACACACTCCCAAGGACAAGACACATCATACACATTCCACTGTTGATACATCTCAGTACAGAACACTTAAGTTGCACTGGGCACTAAGATTTGTATGGAAAATCCAGCCATCCTATTACAAAGTGGGGCTGCAACAGAAAAGTGTCAGGGGGTAGCTAGCTAGCGGACCCAAGAGCAGAACACAGACGCAGAGACAGATGAAGGTTAACTGATTTATTGTAGGTGGTAGTGGGGTTGGCTGGAGACGGCAGGAGGAATGGAGATGGCTAGGTGGTATGGTTGGCAGAGGGAGCGGGGATGAGTGGGTAGCAGGCAGGTTAGCAGATAGGCGGGCAGGTAGGCAAGCAGACTGGCTGGGATCCTGGAGCACAGGAGACAAGGCAGGAGTTAAAGGCAACAAGCACGAGAAAACAAGCATAAGGGGTGTGTATATAGCTAAATGAGGCTGGAGAGTAGCTACCACTAAGCAGAAGCAACTGGTGATGAGTGGGAGGAAAGCCGGGGTATATATGCAGGAGAGTGATGGAATGATGGAAGCCAGGTGTGTAGTCAGAAGAGATGAGCCGATTGCAGGCAGGTGTGTAGGATCCAGGTAGGGGGCAGGACAGGAACACAAACACACGCCCACACACACATACGAACACAAAGAAAGACAAAACCCGGGACATGGAACACAGGAGGAATGGCAACACAGGAAACATAAGGGGAGACAGAGGCACGGCCGTGACAAGAAGAGCTTCACCTCCCCATTAACCAAGATGCAGAAGATTCACCCTAATTGCCCAGAAGAAATTCTGGGGTCGATGTGGTCACTGGTGGGAAATCTTCTCCACATAGGAAGTGACGAATAAAAACTTAAGAGCGAAATCCAAAAGTGTCTCCATCCAGGGAAAGCTGGACTCACCAATGATGTCTGACCATCTCAACCACCTCCAACTCCATTTCCACCCCCACCACAGTACAGTACCTCTCGATGCCATTTGGGCCGCAAACATTCAAAGTTGCCTAGTGCAACTTTAAACGTGGGCCAGGGTGTGTTCAAAGAGAAATACTGGTATTGAAAAAGCTTTCCAGTCTTTGCGGATTCAATGCATAAAAAATGTTACCCAATGTGTACAGTTCAGACTAACTGGTCTTGAGTAAATGCTTGTTGTCCTCTTGGGAAGCTCTTCAGACTAGGTGACGGGACAAAGCTGCCGACGCTACCCAGTTTCATCATCATCAATTTCGTCCAGAAGAGTTCACTGGAAATGTAATTTCAAAATATTAGCTGCTAGCAGCAATGAACATGGTTGCCACAACGTGACAAAAAATGCCCTGCTGATTCCCTGATTGCCCCCCAAGGCATTGTGGGTATTAGAATGTTTGTTATCATAACACAGCCAAAGGTTGAAGCTGTGTTGAAGCGTGATCTTCTTCACGTCATTTTATCAATACATGGCTAAGTAGATGTTTCATACCATGACTGATTGAATTTCTTGGAGGCATCATTGTAGGAGCCAATAGTTGTGATTATTTGTGAACGCGCATGTACTATCCATGACATGTTAAGACAATGTGAACAGTGAAATATGATGGGTTTTGATACTCACTGTTATTCATATACACCAATATAGGAGAAAGCTTAAAATATCTTTATTTGAAATGTCTTTATTGATTTTGTTTGCATATTGCCAAGCCTTCTGATGGAATCAACAATATGACAATTGAAGAATCGTCACCTTTTTGTACTGTTGAACAGTCACAGGATATGCAGTGATGTTCAAATAGGGACAGGCTAGTGGAAGGTGAATATGAATTATCTGCCATCGTCAAACAATAAGGAAAACCAGTTTGTCAGTCATACTGGCAATTTCTGACCAAATAGAACCAACCAGTTAATAGTTCAGTAAAATGCTGTGTGTCAGATAATAGCTGACATACCACTAAATAGAATAGAAAGTACATTTCATTTTCAATTGACAATATACAAGCTAAAACTTTGAAGGCAGTCTTGGAGGTATCTACACTGTTGAATCAACAGAAATCCGCATTGGGACGTGCTAGTGTTTCTCCAAATTAAGACCACATCTCCCATTGGCCTTTCACTCTTTCGACCATCTGCCATTGAGTGCTTTAGCTCTGTTTGCCCTGGAAGAACATCGACCTCTTCCTGTTTTGTAACGTAAAGCAATTTTCTTTTGTGCTGTAAAGCAATCCAGCAGATGTCCTGCCAAATCAGATCTGGTGGCACTCAATATAAAATGTAGCATGGATGTAGGGGCTGCCAATCTTCTTGGTTCTTGCTCATGGTCTGTTACCGCGGGATTCTTTGTCACCTCCTTGACCATTATGCAGTGTGCTCTAGCGGTGATCTTTGCTGGACACCCACTCTTAGGGAGAGTAGCCATGGCAATAAATTTTCTCCATTTCTATACAATCTGTCTGACTGTAGACTGATGGAGGCCCAAGTCTTTGGAAATGCTTTTGTATCCTTTTCCAGCCTTATGAGCCTCAACAACTCTTTTCCAGAGGTCCTCTGAAATGTCTTTTGACTGGAGCATATTCCACTTCAACAAATCTCTTTATCTGAAGAGCAGACAAGTTTGGTAACCAAACTTTGTGGGGGTTTTATATGACAGGACACCTCTAACCCACACCTGAATGTCATCTCATTGATTGGATCACCTTCAATTACCCCCTTTCATAAGAGTCATTATCTTAGAGGTTCACATACTTTCACATACCAGCTTAGGCTGTTAATGTTCGAACAATGCTATGTTCAATAAAAAAGTACAGTTTATGTGTTATTTTTTAAAATCACATTATGTTTATCTACTGTTATGACTGAAGATCAGACCATATTTTCTCACAACTGACTTTTCAGACTTTGTGAGGGCCCTGTATTAACATTGGATTGAGTCTGGTTTCTAGTATGTTTTCAAGAAGTGGTATTTACTTGTTTGCATTGGACAGAAATCTCTGTGAATTCCATACCTGAATCATCAGTCACCACGCTCTTAATTACATCAACCCTCTTGACTTATTATCATTTCTGACTTTGTATTATTTCATTTTCTGCATTATTGCGCTAACAAATAGCAATAGAAAACTATATTGTATACAGAATACAATACTGGATACAACCAGTAATGTAGTGGTAAATAAAAAGGTGGGTAAACCGCCAATATATAATCACCTTAAGACAAACAGCCACCATTATAAACACAAATCAATTACACTTTAACAAAAAAATTAATACTACTTACGATGATGTACACTATGAATGTACAGTATATCATACATTTATATAATAAATAAATAATTTATATCAATTATGTCAGCCTAAAAAAGTGGTAAACTCTATTCCACAAAAGTGGGTAAAACTGAAGTTAGGTGGGTTTCACCTCCACTATATCCCTGGATACAACATATAATTTTCAATAGTAAATATTGACAGGCCAGTCAGTATAAATATCACAATTTGTGATTTATTACCAAGGGGTTTAATATACATTGTAATATGAATATTCATACAAGAGCTATTTAACCATGTACAAATTACAAATATATCAGCTGTTTTCAACACTCTTCTGTTTAAATGTACAAAAGTTTTTCTCCCACCGCTGTCCTATAGCAGCTTTGCAACCTGGCAAGACTTTGCAGTAAAATGCAGATAAAAGAGAAGTATGAAAAATAAACATGAAGCAAAACTTCATTCATGTGAAGAAACAAAAACAAATACAGTATCGAAAGGAATATCTAAAGGGAGGGGAATATGACTGCTCCACAGGGCAGGCAAGAAAGAAAGAAAGAAAGAAAGTGTGAATGAATGAGAAAGAGAAAAAGAAATATCTAAAAGAAAACACTAAATAAAACCTGCTATTGTCCAATGTCCTCGATGCAGAGAAGTAGTTTCATGTTTGCATTTTATCATTATTTCAAAAACAAAAGCCCCCCAAAAGCTTATTCCAAAGACTTTACATTAACAGCTTTCTTTAGTACAGTAAAATGTGCATACTGCATGTTTTGGTGAAACCATGGTGCAGAAACAAGCTTTCATTAATGGCAGACGGAGGAAGAGAAGAAACATAGACTTGGCCTCTTCACAGAATTAAATATCCACACTCATTTTGACTGGGTAGAAAATAAAACTCAATCCCCCAGCAAGAGTCCATAGGGTTTGTCGGTGCGTTAAGTGAGCGAAACGCTCCTTTTAACGTGCATAAACTCCTTTTAAAACAAACTAAGAAATAAACTTACAAAAGGAACAGACAAAACATACATTTTATACAATGTTGTGTTTCTCTTCCCCACATAGGCACCACATAGTAGATTAAGTTGAATCTTCATCTCAAGTAAATTACTTTTTTGTTTCATTTAGTGTGTATTTTATACAGTGCAGATTATATGGGCTTTGATTAAATAAGAGACAGAGTGTGTGTGTATGTGTGTGTGTGTGTTCTTGTATTTCCATACTTATAAAGACCAAATGTCCTCACAGGGATAGAAAGATGAAGAAAATCCAAAGTGAGGACATTTTGCCGGTCCTCACTTCTACAAGGGGTCAGTGGAAGGTCCTCATAAGTATAGTGATAACAACGTGTGCATGTGTGTGTGTTTAGTGTTTCTTGTCTCCCCCTAGTGTCTATCCATGCTCACTGTGTGTTTGTGTGTGCTGCTGATGTTGTGTGTGTTGTTGCCTCCACGCAGTAGTTGGGTTTTTCGGAAGCAGTGAAGCCTGGCAGACACACACACTGGTAGGAGCCCTGGGTGTTGATGCACTTGGCGTTTTTACACAGCGACATCCGATTATTGAGCTCCAAACATTCATTCACATCTGGGGGCAGAGGAAGAAACAGCAATATATAATATAATATAATATAATATAATATAATATATTTTTAGAATATTAACATTTTAATATTCCAGACTATTTTTTATAAATTATTAATTTTTTAAAAAGCTACTAGACAAATACATTTGAATATTATGAGTATAATATAATAATATAATACTACACTACAGTACAGTACAGTATAGAATGTACAGTCAAAAGTTTACATACACTTGTAAAGAACGTGTATATCATGGCAGTCTTGAGTTTCCAATGATTTCTACAACTCTTATTTTTCTGTGATGGAATGATTGGAGCACATACTTCTTTGTCACAAAAAACATTCATGAATTTTGGTTCTTTCATAAATTTATTATAGCAACTTGAATTATAAGTTTTGGTGATGTGGTTGTGCCAATCAAATTTGCTTTGATATATTTCTAATTGGAAGATTGAAAATTGAAAGAAATTGAAAATGCCAGGTCAAGCAGCCATAATGCATCTCACAAATACAAACACATTAATTCAATTAGGCATAATTCAATAATTAAATTATTTTTGAGGTAAAACATTGCTTTTTCTGTCCTGCTCCTTCCCTGTATTAAATTTGACCAAACTGACCATTGGAAACACTGTACTGAGTGGTTTCAGTCTACAAAATAAAATCACATTCAAAATCACATTTAATGCATCTATTATGACACTTGATGATACAAGACTCTGGGTAATATTTTCAAGTAATCAATAATTAGTTGTGCCTTGAAATTTCTGTTGTTTCACTGACAAGAGCAATAAAAAGTTTGAGAGGCCAGGTACACATTCATCCATGTACACACTTGATCAAAACACACACACACACACACACACACATGCTATGCTCTCATAAAGTGCATCATTGTGCAATTCAGAAAATAAGCACAGTGCTTTGCTGAACAAAGGAAAGGATATCTCAACTCTTCAGATAGCATGCACAGAGGACCTTGACCTACTAGTAGGGACCAAAACACAATAATTGCGCAACCAAAACAAAACGGTTCCCTGAATAAGAGGGTCCTCAATAACTCCAAATCACACCCTCCAACTAAAGGCTACTGCATCACTCCAAAATCATTTCCAAGCTTGCCACTTTAGATTTTAAATAAACCGGTGAAGCTTCAGGGTTGCTGAGAGCCCTGTAGGGTTGAGGTTGTGTTTCCAAGAGCAACGAAATTATCAGCGGAGGCCATTTAAAGGTCCAGTCTGTGTTGTTTTGTTGGTGAGGAGCTGAGTGGCGGTGCTCACCTTGAAGCTGCATACAGGCTAATGGCTGAGAGGTCATCTCAAGGGGCTGGAGGAGTTGTGCTTGTGTGGCCTTGAGTGACTGAACATGCTTGTTATTTTTAGTCTACATTATTATGCTTTTTAATTTTTATAGATTTTTTGGTATTGCATACCTTTATGTATCTATGGAAGGTTGACTGATTTGAATATATCTTCAGACAAAGCCCTCCAAACTGATAGAAATATCAATATCGGATCCTGGATTGTCACTCTTCTGGTGTTAACAATGTAAGTCGCTACAAAGAAACTTTGTTTGTCGGATTATGATGTCACAGTCTTGTTGCACTGTTACAACTGAGGTGGTAACAGGGAAGGGCTTTGTCTGAACATATACATTTTCAAATATATTTGTTATCAACATTTCAAATTCAAAATCAAATTATACCATGAGTTGTAATATTTTCAGTGTGACAATTTTATCATAATGAACTGATATCAATCACAATATAACTTTGCAATACTATTGCAAATTAAGTTAATGGTATTACATTTTCATTTTATATCAGTGACAATAATGTTAATAGCCAGCACTTACAGTTTTCCCTGATATCAACACAACACAAATCAATTGTTGTGGAACTGTGTGGAACTGTAACTGGTGCATTTGTAACAACGTCAACTACTCTGAAACCAGCGAGAGCCATTTCTCACATTTTGATATCAAACCCACAGTCCAAAGGCATGCAAGGCAATTGGATTGGAGACTCTTAAATTACCCTTAGGTGCGAATGTGAGTGCTAGTGATTATCTGTGCTAGCAATATTATACAATGTACTTAAAATGTTCTTTACTTACATGTGTGTATGTAAACAACGGTGACACATAGGTAATATTTCCAGGTTTGATAAGCCTTTTTCACATTATAGTCAGTTATTACAGACTACACAATCACTATTTATATTTAGTTATGTATTTAGGCTTATCTTCCTCAATTATGTTATCTATTTATCTTCTAAATATAGATCCAGTTAAGTTGATAATACATTTTATTTAATCACCTCTTTAGTTGCAGCCGACAATTCATTCCCTCACCAGTCCACTTCAGTTTGTTGACCTTTGTTTTTCTCAGAAGTCTACTTTCTGGTTGGAGCGGGTGGTGAGATCATGCATGCACGCATACAAGATTACTGCCTGATGTGATACTGGTGCTCCAATTGGGCTGTACCAAGTTGGATTTGGTGGAGTGGGGGAAACCATGGGTTTTTGTTTTCTGTTTTTTTGTTTTATCCCAACCGCCCTTGTAAAAGTAATCTACAGTACAGAAATTTGAAACTTGTTGAGCTACTGCTAAAATCGTTTTTGCATTACAATGTAGGCAGTTTGTAAATATACAATATGTAATTTAGAACAGTATTTAATACTGAGAGTTTGATCCAACGTGAGTGAACTGCCACATTGCACAAAGTTCTAATGGAAAATTAAAAAGGAAAAAGACAGCTCTGAAACCTGCTGCTGGACTGATGCTGCCTTTATCCACACTTCACCACTCCTAGAACTGCTCGCTACTATCCTGCTAGTAGGGGCTCAACATACTAACCCTAAGTTTGAGGATTTGGAACTGTTCTCTCACCAATGCAGGCCATGCGGGACATGTCTAGGGTGTATCCGTCAAAGCAGTCGCAGGTATAACCCTCCTGAACCCGAACACACCGGCCATTCTCACAGCCGTTCAGTATCCCACACTCCTCTGCTCGCAACCCCTCAAAGGCCTCGTATGGGTCTGTAGGACAGAGGGATGAGACAAAAAAATGTGATATATTCTGAGGAACGCGTTATCATACCAGTCGAAGTGAGTTTGTATTTAAGAGTCTACCAAACAGCAGGCTCACTTGATTAAAGGTGCTACATGTAGCATGGTAACATCAATGAATCATTACTTAATTTTGAGATATTAGTATAATTACTGTAAACAAATAAAACCATCACTGAGAAGACTGGCAGTCTCTACGCTGCAAGAGGGCGCTGTTCTTCCAGCGCAAATGGAGCTAAAGCTTTCAGTGTTTCCAGCAATGGCAGATGGAGGAAAGGAGTGAAAATGCTACATGTAGCACCTTTAATAGATATGTTTTAAAAAGTAAAACCCATTTCTAGTATAAAACCTGCATTCAAATTTTGGATGCACTGGAAACACAGATGTTTCACATTCTCAACTATGTGCCATTGTGACCCAAAAGTCTGCAGGTTTTCATTCCATCTAAACACTACAGCAGTTAATTTCATTGATTAACACACTTTCAACCAGAGAGGAGGGACTAATCAGTGGAATCAGCTGCAGTAGTGCTTGTTTGGAATGAAAACCTGCAGACTCTTGGGTCACAATAGATTACTTTAGCTAGTCAGCTACAAATAATGCCCCCTGAATGGTTCTCATCCTGACATGTAGTTATTTGAATGGCCACAAGATGGCAGCAAAGCGCTGTCACTTCAACTGGCATCATCGAAACCTGCTCTCTTTGTCTTAGTCCTCTCTAAAGAATACGCTTGTCCAAAGCCCATCATGGAGGAACACTACTTACAACCTCATCATCCCCAAAGTGAAAATCTCTGCAGCTCACAGTTCATTTTGTTTCACTGGAATCAGTTTGTGGAACTGCCTCCCCCTGCAAACCACAAACTGGCCTACCAAATCTACAATTAAAAAGGAACAGAGAACTTTACTTTGGAACAAACTGAGAAGTGTGCAGTATTAAGGCAGTTTAGTGCCATGTATATCCTATTATCTTGTGTCAAGTTATTGTTATTTTGGGGTCAAGTATGCATGACTTTTTTTTTTAACCATGTATTATTCTATCTCCCAAAGCAATGAAATCAAATCAATTGCATTTGCAATTGCAAGAATAATAGCAGATACACAGTGTGGGCTACCGCTATTTGAACACTATTTCCTGCATCGGTGATCAGGTAGCTATATGGAATGATACTCCTGTGTATTACTGCAGTTTTAGCATCTATAAAACAACGTCTGTGGGGATTTTTCACATAACATTTGGCTAAATAGGCAGAATTACTATACAATAGCTGTGTGACAGTTGAGTATGCACTGAGATCTACCATCCCCCTGGGCCAAATAGTGGCTTTGTGACTATGATTTTTTCTCACATTTCACTTCTGTAGTGTTAAAACCTGACTTACAGACTTGCTTTGTTATTCATTTTTATTAGTTTGCTGTTTCTTGGTATTTTCTACCTCAAATTTAATTTTATGTATTTCTTTTAACCCATTTTCTCTTGAATGGGTTTCCTATTTCAATCTCTTATGAGCTAAACACTGTATACCTGTGTGTACCCTTGACCTCACCACTTCACATGAGCCTTTACAAAAGATCCACAGATTTCTATTCCAGGTCTCGCTAGTAAAACAGCATCGGGTTTCAGTGCTGCTCCTCTGTTAGTACAAAGGATACATAAAACACAAATACTCACCCTCCTTATCCTCGTAAAAGGGTAGGGCGGCCTGCTGGTTGGTTGACGGTGCGTAGTCCGGGTTGATTTCATATTCATGGACTGGGCCGGCAACAAGGGCGTCATGACCATACGGCCGCCGGCCACCACCCATAGGCAGGTTACACATGGAGGCATAGTCCTCTGGGAGACAGGGAGACATGTATAGATCACTAATGATTAAAAGAACAAACGTAAAGAGCTAGAGACAAACAGAAATAGACAATAATGCCCATGCACCCTTGCACATTGTCATTTTTCTCTTGTCGACTGCATATATTTATGACCATCATTTGTTATATTCTTATTTATATCCCATTTTGTATTTGCTGTGTCCTATTACTATTTGCTGCTGCAACAAACCAATTGCCCCACAGGGATCATTAAAGTGTCATTATGTCTTAGAAAAGGAGAAGGAGGAAGACTGAGAGAGAAAGAGCTGTAAATTATTCAAGTTACCAGCAAATGAAAATGATGACAAATGATTCAGAGAGAGTAAGAGAGCAATCTATTCTGTCTTTGTTGTATTCTGATAGCAAGAGAGACGGGGGCGTGTCCTTTGAAAGACAGGCAGAGGAAGATATAAAGAGAGCGAGCAAAATAGTGAGACCTTGAGAAAGACAGAGATAACTGTCTTCTCAGATAGGAAAAAAAAGAGATCACAACCAAAAACATGTCTGCAATTTGTCTTCTTAAAATACTTCAATAAAGTCCATGAATGTCACAAAAAAACATAAATAGGTTTAAAAAATTAGTAACGGCTCCTCTCCTGCAGCTTAACGTGCATCAGCGCCAATCCAATTGTCAATAGTTTCCGAGGAGATTGAAAGTAATTACACTGCCATCATCGCAGCTTAGCAAACAGGGGGATTTGAGGAGGTGAACACTCAGGTTGCAACGCTGCTTCCGCTCCAAATGAGGATCTGAGCGCGCACACACACACACAAACACACACACACACAAACAGATCATCTCCGTCCATTGGCTACTGTAGTGTGGGAGCCTGACATCCCTACAGTCTCCTCTCTAATCCAACACACCTGCACTCCTGTACCCACAGGAAACACTGAATGTCTGCATGTGTGTGTGTGTGTTGGGAGGTAAATATAGAACAATCTGGATTGTAACAATGCAAGACCAACAATATCTACCCTGTGGGACGCCAAGAATTTATATAGACTTACAATGGAGAGCCAGGAGTTAGAAACATGGAGCACAGCTGTAACCTTGGTGTAATGTCTTGGATTTAGGCATGCCTGAATTCACATTGAAAATGGTGTCTACGCTACACCTACGCTACAATAGATTGAAAAAGTTCACGTGTTTCCATGTTAGAAGGTATTGCCACTTTGACATATATCTCCTTAGAAATGTCTGCGATTGTAAATTGCCTTGAAAAATAGCCGAACCCTAGGCTCAATAACAAATACGCTCTAGATTCTCTAAATTCACTTAGCTTGCCAAAACCAGCAAACAGAAGTTTCCAAATTGTAATTTATAACGTGAGTAAGTCATTGTTAGTGTGGTGGACAAAACTGAGTAAGTGGGAAACAAACTGGATCTTTCTAATGAAAAGATAGATTATTCACTGCAACTACAAATCATTTTTAGCATCCGAGAAAAACGTAAAAATGTATCAATACAATTTCCTTTGCGATTTTCATAATTACCACAGGGATCAAAGGAAAAAAATGGTTCTAACTTGAGTTTAATCAAACACACTGGTGGAAAGACTGCTTAGCTTCTCATTTTTGAGTGTATTTGACAATTTGTATATTGAGCCAGGAATTATTGTAACAAGGCAGGTGCGGTGATGTTACTAAGGTATGCAGATCATTATCAAAGTGGTGATAATGAAAGCACGAACACCTCTGCCATTTGGAGCTGCCAACATGTGAAAGTTAGCATGTTAGCTAGGTTGACAACTGATGCCATTCCTTCAATCTACTCAAATAAACACCTGTCTGAAAGTAACCATCGCCATTTATTTATTATTTTATTATGTTAGCTTTCATATGCTAGTGTCTCATATGATAACATCTGTCCAACAGATCTGGCCATCAACTTGTCAATGAAAAGCTCTGTTGTGAATGGAAACTGTACACCCACAGATACCAACACAGGCGCTTGATGTAGAAAAAATGCGGGTGCATGAAACCAGTATTATTTTGGTGAAAATGAAAGAAAAGATGTTTTTAGTGAAATGACTTTTAAGGTGAATTGTCAACAGTACAAATTCAAAATTCAAAGTCAACAACATGGGTCTTTAAAGCAGTGTGTGTACCCGTGTTTAACGCAGTGTGTGTTGTATGGTGTGTACCGGTATTTCTAAGTGGACACAGGGCACAGTCCATGCCCCAGGCCTCGCCGTACAGGCAGCAGCACTCTGTATACGTGGTCTTCCTGTTGTTGGGACCCAGCGGCTGGGTGCAGGTCATACTGTCTGTCACCGTCTGCCAGCAAATTCCCTGGTAGTCTATCTGCTCTGCCTCACGGTGCTCTGCATGGATACACATAAACAGATACATGCTACTTACAGATACATGCAATTTCACATGTGAGTGTGAAATAAGAGTGTGTTTAAAGCGTGTTAAGCTGGCCAACGCAGTTGCTTGGGTTGGGAAGAGGCAGGTGACTTGTGATTGGCTGAATGATGTGGAATGAGCCTTCCAGGCAAAAAGTTAACTTCACATTCATACAGGCATGTCCTCACTTGGGTACAGTAATGGCACAACTACCATCTTCTAATGTTGGGCTCTGAACTGTTGTTTTACATTCATCAAACGGTCGCTAAAAGAGGTAGTCTTACCGGCCAATTCAGGGGCGAAGACACAGCGGTTGATGTTGGGGTCCAGCACCATGGGGTGTGTACAGAAACACATGTATGAGCCATCTGTGTTCAGACACTGTCCATCAACACACACGGACTCATCCAGACACTCGTTGATGTCTAGAGGGAAGAAGGACAATGACATGCCTGCACCAAACAAGTGTGACAGTGTAGGTAGCTGAACTGGATTAGTTTGATTCAGGTATCAAATATTACAGGAATATGACCCTGTACCTTTACTTTCTCTAGGAATAAGTAGGAAATATACACATAGTTGAAGTGAAAATTTGATACACATCAATATTGTTGCTCTAAATATATATGACTAAAAAAATCTATCCATCCATACATAACTGAAATAGTCATTCAGCCCATGCCCATTTCAAAAATATCATTCACCCGTTCCTTGATATATAAAAACATCTGCACATATAACTCACAGAGGCTTCATGCCAGACCTAGGGTGGTTTTCTTAAATTGTATTATGACTCCTCAGGCCAGGGATAATGTCCCTCAAACCCAAACCAAACCGACAACCACGCCAGCCAAGACCCAAACCTCCTCTGGGTGTTTGCTCTCTGCCCAGTCCTCTACTGTAATGTCACTTTGTTCAATAAAACAGATATTTTATCCTTTTTTTTTCTAACGTGGCATGTCCTTACCACAAAGGCCAAATAATGACTAAATAAAGATAACATGGGAGGGTGACAATAACAAGGCATCCGGCTTTCAAGCACTTCAGGATGACTACAGCTTTCTCCAAGTTAAATTTAGACTTTTTAAGACCTTTTTAATGCCTTAAGACCAAATTCACCCCCAAAATTAGCCTGTAGAATTAAAATAACAGTATGCATCTGTGCAACCAAGGGTATTTCTCAGTAAAAAAGTAGTCAGCTAAAGCTTTAAGACCTCTGAAACTGTAGTTAAGACTGAAATTGAACAATTAACTTAAGTGTTAAGGGTTTTCAACACTTCGCAGGCAGGCATTGGTGCTTTATTTCACATGCTAGGGCAGTGGACTTTCATGCCAGGGTCTGGAGTTCAAATCCTGGGGTTTGTAAAAGATTCAGAAGAGAGTTTGATCCTTGAACCCAAACAGAGAATGTTAACATTTTGATATTTTTGGTGTTTTGCTGACTTAACTGCTTTTGGCAATGCACCTAGAAGCACCAGAAGCTGATTCAGTTGTTTCTATTCCAAAGATAAAGACATTTTATTCAATTTGTACATTATGTTATTAGATTACTGTGGATGCAGACATCTGTAACACTGTGCAGTCTATTGGTGTCTTGGCTGAAGGGGATTCAAATTCTGGACTTTCTACTTCAAAACTTTTACCGAAGTTTACCGACGCACTTTTCCCTCGGTCCAGCATTATTATTTGTGACCAGCAGCTAGTAAAGGTCATTATATCTGATATATCTGAGCATATAGAGCCAGAGGATACAGAGATACAATACATATAAGGTTTCTCAGGCAGTGGTCCTGGATTCTAATTCTGGAGTACCTGCACCAATCTGGTTGCAGTTTCTTACAAATGATGTGCTAGTCTTGGTTTGTCTCCATCTGTGGTGCTAAACAGTCTTTGCAGTGGTGTTTTACACTTCCCGAAGATCACTGTCTTCACTGTTGATGATGCGGTTCAGCTAGTGCTCTTTTCTACCCAGAACTACCTAGGTCTCTAAACACGCCACTTCCTGTGCGCCAGAGGACTTTTCCCAGGAAAGACCTACCCAACACCAGGTGTTCAGCACAGAAAATGCAAAAGCTTTTGAACTGGGTATAGGTTGAATCACTCTTGTGTTAAATCAATCAGTCATAGAGAGTATCAAAACAGACATTGTCGCAGATTTATACCTCGAGGGCTGGAATTTAGATCATTCAATTTAGAGACTTGCTTTTGCCTTTATTGAATGGAGAGAGACAGCAAAGATTGGGTGAGGTGGGATGACATGTGACACAGGTCCCGGGCCGGATTCAAGCCCAGTATGTCATGGTTATGTGGTATGTGCCTTAGACCACTGAACCCCCCCTTTTAAGACTTTTTAAGGACCTGTAGACACCCTGATCCAGTCCAGTCCTCTTCCACTGGAAGCCCACAGCCATGCATGGGGAAATTAAAGAAATCCACTGAGCTGCAACAAAAGCTGTTTGGGGTAACAATGAATCCTATTTTGGTGTGATGTTTGCTTCACAGCTTTACAGCAACTATGTAACACTGGAGTTCAGACATGTGATAGACTTGTAATAGAACCCTGTGTTTTTCACATCAGGGAATTAAAATAAACTTAATTAGTGTTTGGTTGAGCTTTGGTACCAGTGCCAATGGCTGGTCCTTGATGTCATATGTGGATGTGCTTTCCCCATGGTTCAGAAATGCATCCGCCCTGTGGTTCGTCTCCCGTATTAGCTGCAGTGCTCTCCATCCTCTCCTGTCTGAATAATATGCTGGTGATGTAGCAGAACAGCACCAGACTCTGAGGTGAGGCTCGTGGCTTGTGTTGGTCTGGGAGCAATGTGCTTTATAGAGAGGTGACGTCTGATACAATTTATTAGGCTGTAAAGTTAGCATTCTGCCAATGTGACGTGTAGTCCAAAATATATGAATGGAATTTGCAAGAAAAGCTAAATAATGTCTGTGGTACACAGGCTTACTAGCTATATGCTTATTCCATGAAATAAAACTAACATCAACTAACAACTTTTTCCCTGATCTCCTTCAATTACCTTTTATATCAATTGTTGCTAGCAAAATGCTAATCATTTGGGAAAGGGGACTACAACAGCAAGCTACCTGGGGCACTGACGTTCTAGTGTCAGATGTAGGTATAATTGAAAGAGGAACATAAATGTTTGCCACCGTCATGAGACCAGTTAGTCAGGATTGCAATTGTTTGGTTTTATATAACCAGCTATCCAGGATTTTCCAATCCAGCTATGAGCAAGTTCACATAAAAGGGGCAGGCTTTGTAACAAATAGCCAATCACATGCAACATGGACAGTTCCAGAGCATAACATAGTTCATCTTATCTTTAACATAAGATAAGATGAACTATTGATCCATGGGGAAATTAGGTCGTAGCAGCAAAAGTAAAATTATTCAGCAGGGAAAATGAAATAGGATATAAGAACACCTATAGAATATAAAAATAAGAAATAAAAATAGAAAAAATAAAAATAATAAAAGCAATACACTAGACTATGAACAACTGTGGGGCAAGTAGACTGTGAAGTGTGAAGTATGGGAAAGAAATGGATTATGAACATTTATGTTTTTCTCTTCAGAAGAACATTATAACTATAAAAACTATGATAATTAATAAATCTGAGAAATACAAAATATTTAAGCAAAAGTAACACAGTTGCTACTGCCAAGGCTAGAGAAGCTTGCTGGAGGGAAACTGCTTATAGTGTAAATGCATAGTTAATAGGCAAATCATAATAAATTTCAGCGCACTCTCTTTACTATCTCTAATATAATAAATCATTATGGAAAACAAAGGAATTCTGTCGGTCTCTAAACACCCTTGCCCTGCAAGGAGCCCTAAATAGTACCCCTCTGTACAGTTCTTTTTTCCATTTTAATGCAATGTTTTTGTTCATATCTGCTCTGGAGCAGGTGTGCAGCCTCAGTTTCCATGGTGATACCTTGCTGCTTCATGAAACCGAAAATCCAAAGTTAAGCCCAAAGTTAGCATACACAGACACACAAACACCAGGTTGCTCTCTCTTTCTCTGTCTCTCCCACTCCCCTACTATTTTTGGAATAGGTGAGTGGAAGAGAGAGAGAAACAGGGAACAGGGGAGAGAGAGTGACCATTATACTTATATCTTATCCACACAAACAAACAAACAAACAACACACACACACACACACACACACACAAACACACACACACACACACGTTTTTAGGGGTTTGCTACATAGATGATCACTAGTGGTTCCTAGGGTGTGACTGGGTGGATGCTAGGTCATTATTAGTGGTTTCTAGGGTAATAGTAGCTGGTTGCTAGGTGATTAGGTGGCTGCTAGGTAACAACTAGTGGTTGCAAGGCTACTTTTGGTGGTTGCTAGGTCATTACTAGTGGTTGCTAGGGTGATTATGTTAGTTGCCAGGGTGTGGTTGCTAGGCAATTTCTAGTGGTTTCTAGGTCATTACTAGTGGTTATTATGGTATTACTAAGTGGTTGCTAGATGATTACTAGTGGTTGCTAGGGTGTTAGTAGGTGGTTGCTAGGTGATTCATAGTGGTTGCTAGGGTGTTACTAGGTGGTTGCTGGGTCCCTTACCTCTGCACTCCAGCTTGGCGGGGTCATAGTCCTGGCCAGTCTTACAGTAACACTCGTAGCTGCCCAGAGTGTCCAGACAGAAGCCTCCTTTACACACCTCTTGGGCAAACAACGTACACTCATCTGCATCTGCAAACAGGCAGGGAGAGGGCAACAATAATTACTGTAGTTAATTTGTAGTTAATACACATAAACAGACAGGCACAAACATACATGCACATGATATGGATAAACCTATCAGGGGTAAACCTTATTTTTCTTCAGTTTTAGCCTTGTCTATTTGCACATAAAATTCACAGGACCATGTACAATAAAAGAAAAAATTTAAAAAAAAGATGGCAGGGACTTTCAGTGTGATGGCTATCTGTTGAAAACCATCCTCAGGTTGTTCAAAGCTTCAGCGTGCAGAGCCTTTGACTAGAAAATCGTCAAAAGTCTCTCTCTCTCTGTGTGTGTGTGTGTGTGTGTGTGTGTGTTCATTCTGCTGGTTTAATTGGTGTTTGCTTGTTTCCTCTAACTGAAGACATGTCCCTGACGATGCTCAGGAAATATTGTTCTCTCTCTCTCTCTCTCTCTCTCTCTCTCTCTCTCCACCATATTCAGCAACTACCAGATTTCCCTCCACTCGACCGCTTCTTCAAAATTAAATTATTGAATTAAGGTTGATGAATCGTTTTTTTGTGTTAGGGTTCAACATCTTGCTTACATGAGAGAGTGGATAGGAGAAGAGAGGAAAAGAAATGTGACATCTCTAGCCAAGAGCTTCAAACCTCATTCACTCGCGCAGAGCTGGTTAGATTGCAGCTTTCAGTGCTGTTCCAACATTGGAACATCATCCCTCTAATTTCATCTATAAGCAGGGTTAGCTGCGGCCAAATTCAGGTTATTTCCTAATGAGACAGCAAGGTGTCATTAATTCAGTGATGAAATTTGATCATTAGTTGTGGTTGAGGTTGAAATAGCAACACTAAATCAATGTTGTCGATGGATTGTGCCTGTCGATGTATTATGAAAGAAATTAAGTCAATTTCTTTGCTGTCTGGGCAGTGTCTTATAACATATTAACCTATTACATATTAATTAGCTAATAGTTTGTTAATATTAATTAGTTAATTTGGGCTAGGGCTAGTACCAAGTTGTGTCCAAAAAATGTCTAAATAGCATCAAAGAGTTTACCAAAAAAGGTTCTAATAGCACCACAATTTACTAAGTTACTAGACAGTGGCCAACAACTCCTGTATGCCTCATGTATGATGTAACCTGAACCACAAACAAAACTGAGGGATTTTTGGCATTTGCACAGTGGGTTTAGTCAAACGTTTTCAAATATAGTTGCCAAAGATGAGCAGGCCGGTAAAATTACCATCCCTGTGGGTTAAACCTACCTTTGTAGCTGTCAGCTGTGGGTACTCCATACACAGAGTCTCCATTAGGGATAAAACCTCTTCCAGATGGACACATCTGGTTAAACTGGTCTGAAAGGTGACAGAAACATAGGTTTTAGCTCACACTAGGGTCATTGTGTGTGTGTGTGTGTGTGATTCTGTGCATAGCTAGACATGAATAGACATCATGCTCACTTTACGAGGTACACCTTGACATTGAGTTATGAATAAATAAAGCAGTAGTTCTCAGTCGTGGTCCTGGAGTACCACCGTCTTGCTGGTTTTCATTCTAGCCATCTAATGAGGCACTGGTTTACACCTGGGACGCCAGGTGAATGCAATGAACACTTGGTAGAATAGAAAACCAGCAGGGCGGTGGTACCAAGATTGAGAACCACTGGAAATAAAGCAAAAAGCATGCAGACACGGTGGGGTGGGAATGTGAGAATGGGCAAGATACTGATTTAAGCAACTTTGAATGTGGTATGATGGTTCATGCCTCCTGGTATTTTGGCACTACAGAGTCTAGAGTTTACTGAGAATGGTGCCATGAACACGAGAAAGGTCAGAGATCATATGAGCATGGCAAGACTGGTTCAAGCTAACAGCAAAGTACGACAGTGGTGTGCAGAAAGGCACCTGAGAACCACAACTGGTCCAACCTTTAAGTGGTCCAACCCAGCAGCAGAAGACTAAGCTTCCACTCCTGAACAGGCTGGTGGTGTTGGAATGCTTTCTTGGCACTGTGGAGCCCCAGGTCAGAGAGGCAGCTCCACTCGGGTTCAGCACCAGGGACAGCGCCCATTACCAATAGACTGTTTGCTTATAGAGTGGATCCCCCCCGAATTCTACTGAATGAATTGACAATGGCTTGGATTGCAAACTCACAGACTTGTAAGCTTGACAATTCCCCTCCTATCCCTCTGTCTCACATTCCCTGCCCTTTGTGTGTCTCCCCAGGACGAGTGTTCCGTCTGAAAGAGATCCCCCCCC